>OX352772.1:110346918-110531918 GCA_947095535.1 Poecilobothrus nobilitatus
AATGTTGAATTTTTAAAAAAACTATGCCAAAACGTAAACAGAATTATTGACACAACTGCAATACCTCAACACCATTTTCAAAAAAGGTGATTTAAACTCAATTGAAAACTATAGAGAACTATCTTTTGCAAATATCAATTATAAGCTATTTACCGGAATACTATTAAGTAGAATTATGGAATCAGTAAATGAAAATAATATTCTTAATGAATATTCTTCATAAACCTGGCTTTCGGAAACTGTATAGCACTACAGATAATATTTTCAGTTTCACAAGCAACTTAACTTCCAATTACAAAAGAAAAGAAAACAATGCGAAAACAACTATAATATAAACTTATGTCTTTTTGTAAGAAATGATGAAAAAATGATTTAAATAAACTTTGATTATTATTATTATTAATAAATATCTAATCATTTTATTTTACCATATAATTACATTTTGAATCATTTCTTAAAATAATATGATACTGTGTGAGTAAGTAAAATGATATGTATTTACCGTTTTATTTCCGTATGAACGTATGTTCAAGGGTATAATACATTTGTCATTACGCTTGTCACACCTTAAAAGAGTGAATTTCAAAACTCTATAAATTTTTTAGTGAACTCCAAAATTTTATGAATCGTAGTAACAAAAACTGATTTTTTTAAAATTACAAAAGAATTCAGTTTATGACAAATGTGGAAAATGTAAATAAAAGAAAAGATGTCAAAATCGTAACCAACTAGAAAAACGAGAGGAGACATTTTGGTGTGATTTTTTTAATATAATAATTTTTTTTTATTATTACTCCTCGTGGCAGCATAGGGCATCAATTTTCCTCCTCCATTGCTCTTGATTTGACGCAAACACTTTTATTTCCTTCCAACTTTGTCTAGTTCTTGCTAATTCAGCTCTTGTAGTACGCCACCAGGTGTTGTTAATAGATAGGTAGGCACTTGGGCTAGACAGGTCAGTAGGTCAAGGTCACCCGGAAGTAGGTCAAACCGTAATTAGGTCAGACAGGAAGTAGGTTGCTGTCATAAAAATAGGCTGTCATAGACAAGTCTAGTTGTTTATAAAGATTGTATACTTGTTTTAAGTAATAGGTAAACATGGAAATAGTAAGAAAAAATTGCTTTTTATTTTTGCTTGCAATTTTGAAATGTTTTTGCTTGCATTTGCGATATTTTTGCATTTATTTCTTGTTTTCTTTTTCTTTCGTTTTTACCATTAATTAATTGTTAATTAATTGTTAAACCATTAATTAATTGTTATGTAAGAATGTTGAAAAAAAAATATCTAACGTGGTACATGTTTACTAATTGATGTATACTATTGGCTTAAGCAATAGGCGCATATGAAAATAATAAGAAAAAATGCTTTATAAAATTTAAAGAGAAAAATGAAAACAGAACAAAATAAGTGTAACTACATTTCTTTAAAATTTTGCAACTATTTTTAAAAATTAAAAGAAAAAGTGAAAACTGGTTTTTTAAATCTTACATAAAGATTCAACTTTGACAAAATTGATGCAATTTTGAGAAGAATTTATTTCTTGTTGTTTTCTTTTTTTTCTATGAAGTATTTAAAGAAGAGGAAAGAAAACATTGTTAGTATCACCGTATAAGATGTTATTATTATGTAAGAATGTTGGAAAACAAGAAAAAGAATAAAAAGCGATTCAAAATAAGTTAATTGCTTTTGATACTTATAGTGGTACATAGTAGTGTAAAAATAAAAAAAAATAAAACAGATTTATTTATATGTTTGAAATAATTTTTTCAAATAACAAGCAAGACATTATGTATAAATTGTGTATAAAGTTAAAAAATGGTTAATAGAGTGAAAATTCTAAGATTGGAATAGTTCGCGGTCGGTTGTTTATAAATAAAAAAAATCGAGAATAAAAAAATAAAAGATACAGAAAAATTCACAATAAAATCTATAAAGCCAGTGAATGTAAAGCGATTCAACATTTCTGGAAAAAATTTGGAGTTTATAATAAATCCAGTACCAGACAACAAAGATCCAATAGATTGGATTAAAACCCGTATTGAAGAATTATTCAGCAATTTAATTGAAAATGTTGACCCTAGTGACAAAATTGGTGTCACTTTTGGATGCCAAAGTTTTCATGAACCTGGTCCAGCCTGGATCAATTTTAAAGAAGCAAAAGACCTTGACATTTTGGAAATTTGGGAAGTTATTTCAAAAATTTTCCTAAGCAACTCCGAAGGATTATCTACAGATACGTTCTGTATAAATGTTACATATGTACGACTTCCAGCGGGAAGAGGTAGAGGAAAAAGATACAACAATTTTGAAGAAGAATGTAATAAAAGAAGAGGCATAATTTCAATTAAAAACAAAGATGATCTATGCTTACCACGTGCGTTAGTTGTAGCTATCTCATTCATAGAAAACTCTGTTGACAACTTTAAAATGCGAAAAGATGTAGGTCAACTTCAATTGAAAGCAGCGTTACAACTAATTAGAAATTCAAATGTAAGCATCCCAGCAAAAGGTGCTTGTATCAGTGAGCTGAAAAAATTTCAACTGTACCTCTCTAAATATCAAATTGTAGTTTTTGATTTTAGAGGAAAAGGAAAATCGATTATTTTTCAAAGTGAAGAAATAACAGCAGCATTTAGTTGTGATTACTTTTGCCAAACATGTAATGTGCCGTATAACAAAAGATTGTCTCACAGATGTAAACAGTCGTGTTTCGTTTGCAAATCATCTCCAGCATGTGACGCAAATTTTTCAAATATTAAATGTGATGTATGCAATCGAAGTTTTAAGTGGTCAAACTTGTTTTGATAATCATAAAGCAACATCATCTACAAATAAAAATCTATTTGCCTCCAATAAATTCCTGTACAAAATGCTTTAAAGTATACAGAGCTGATGTAAATCATATATGCTATGGACATTTGTGTAAAAACTGTAATACAAATGTTTCTTCAGATCACCAATGCTTTATTACACCATGTAAAGAATTAGCTGAACTTAAGAATATATTATTTATTTTCTACGATCTCGAAACAACTCAAGATGATATCATCGGGGAGAAACTGCATGATGGTGTTGCAATAGGGGATATAATTGAACATCAGCCTGATTTATGCATTTTTGAACAACGTTGCACGCATTGTATATTATCTAATATTGAAAGATGCAATTTTTGTGGACTTCGACAACATGTGTTGAAACAAAATCCAAAACAAATGTTTTTAGAATATATAATCAACCAAAGAAAAATATTTGATAAAATTGTAATTATTGCACATAATGGACAAGCATTTGATAATCAGTTTTTATTAAACTATATCTTAGAGAAAACCATCATCAAACCAAAACTAATATTGAGGGGAACAAAGATAATTTTAATGCTGTTAGATAAAGTGAAATTTATTGATTCATTAAACTATTTTCCAATGCCGTTATCTAGTTTACCGAAAGCATTTGATTTAGACATAAATTTGAAAAAAGGATATTTTCCTCATATTTAATCGTAAAAACAATATAAAATATAATGGAAAGTTACCCAATCGTAAATATTACTGTTATAATTCAATGAGTTCGTCGAAAAAAAAACAATTTCTTGAATGGTATGAAGAAAATAAAAACAAGTGTTTTAACCTCCAAAATGAACTTGTAGAATATTGTATGAATGACGTAAAAATTTTAACAGCAGCAGCTGTATTAAATTCAGACAACTATTTTTGAAAGAATGTAAGGTTGACCCATTTTTAGAGGCTACTACAATTGCTTGAGCGTGTAATTTGATTTTTAGAAGGATATCGCTTATCAAAAAACCAGTCAATCATTGGCATAAAATGGTTAATGTGGGAAGAAAAACAAAGAAAAAAAAAAATTCAGCATAGTGGTAATGGAAAAGAAAAAGTTATTTTTGGTCTTCGTGTTGTCGGATATTGTACAGACACAAAACAAATATTTGAGTTTTATGCCTGTTATTACCATGACCATCCAAAAAGTTTCAAAAATAATAATGATAAAAATATGAAACACGTTATGAGGCTACATTATACAAAGTCAATAAATTACGATCTTTAGGTTATCAAGTAATTGAAAAGTGGGAGTGTGAATTTCGAAACGAAATGAAATCAAAAGAATACGAAGTATTTTTCTCAAAATTGGAGAACGAAAGTTTGATACAACTAAAACTACGTGACGCGTTTTATGGCGGTAGAACAGGAAACACAAGAACATATTATAAATGTGCACCTGGTGAGAAAATAATTTATATAGATATATGCTCACTATATCCTTGGGTGTGTAGATACGAAAAATTTCCAGTGGGTCATCCGAAAGTGCATGTTGGACAAATTGAGTGCAATAAATTAAATTTAAATGATACTGAAGGATTAATAAAGGCATTGATACTTCCTCCAGAAAAACTCTATCACCCGGTTTTGCCTATAAATCAAAATAATAAGCTAATGTTTTCCTGCTGCCAAACATGTAGCTTGGAAATGAATAATGATGACTGCTCTCATAACAATCATAGTAGGTCAATTTTAGGAACATGGGTTATAGATGAAATAAGAGAAGCAGTTAAACAGGGATACAAAATTGTGCAAATATACGAGGTATGGGAGTATACTGTTAAACAATTTAATCTCCTTACATCACAACAAGGAATTTTCACTGAAATGATGAACAAGTTCCTTAAAATTAAACAAGAAGCTTCTGGCTGGCCTAGCTTTTGTAGAACACCAAAGGAAAAGTGCAAATATTTAGAAAAATTTTGTAGAAATTCAAAGTAGAAGGCATAAATTTACAGTTTGACGAAATAGAAAAAAATTCTGGACTTAGATCATTAGCTAAATTAATGTTAAACTCTTTCTGGGGTAAATTTGGGCAGAGAGAAAATCAATCAAAAACAGAAATCATAAATGAGCTTTATGAATTATTTACTCTTCTGACTGATCCTTTCAAGAATGTAAATCAAATAACTCCAATAAGCGAAAAAACAGTTTTGGTAAATTGGGAATATAAAGAAGAAACAGCTGAAACATTATTAACAGTTAACGTTTGTATAGCTGCTTACACTACCACACAAGCTCGTTTAAAATTGTATTCTTATTTAAACAATTTAAAAGAACGAGTTTTGTATTACGATACTGATTTAATAATATATATAGCACGTGAAGGAGAATATAATCCTCCAACAGGAGTTTTCATAGGAGATATGACAGATGAGCTTGAAGAATATGGAATAGGAAGTTACATTACAGAATTTGTCAGTGGGGGTGCAAAGAACTATGCATACAAAATATATAGTACCAACTCTAAATGTGAAAAAACTGTTTGCAAAGTCAAAGGCATTCGTTTAAATTACAACGCTTCACAAAAAATAAATTTTGGCTCTATGAAACAATTAGTTAAAAAATTAAACAATTTTCAACAAATAAATATAACATTTCCTAGTATTCGTCGAACATACGATCACAGAGTCATCACTGTTCCTGAAAGAAAGACATATCGAATAAATTCCAGAAAACATTTATTTACATAATATGTATATATATATATATATTTTATTCAAATTCACAATTGCAGTTTAACTTTTCAATAATAATGTCAAAAGCACAAATTGTATCTGAAATCATCGTCCAGTTAGACGTAGATTTCGAAGACGAAAAATATCTCAAAGAGGGTTAAATGATACATGGGAAATTGATCTTGTAGATATATCGGCCTATCAAAAAGTGAATAATGGATACAAGTTCCTCTTAACTGTTATCGATATATTTTCGAAATATGCCGAAAAAGTTAAATCAAAGGCAGCAGATGACGTAGTTAAAAGTATAGAAAAGATTTGTAAAAGGGAGGGGAAGTCTCCAAAAATTATTCATTCTGACCAGAGAAAAGACTTTTTGAACAAAAAATTCCAAAATTTGATGAAAAGCTATAAAATAAATCACTATCATACTTATTCAGAAATGAAGGCTAGTGTTAAAGCTTTAACAGAACATTAAAAACAATTATGTGGAAACAGTTTAGTTTACAAGGAAATTTTAAATGGATAGAACTTTTACCATAACTAATTGAAAAATATAATAACACAAAACACAGTACAATTAAGTTAAAACCAAACCAAGTTACATCACAAAATGAAAAACAAATTCTTCGTTCAATTTGCAATTACCCTAAAATATTTAATAAGGGAAAATTTAATGTTGGTGATTTTGTTAGAATTGCTAGGTCTAAAGGTACTTTTCAAAAAGGATATGAACCTAACTATTCAACTGAAGTTTTTAAAATAGCTTTCAAAAACAAGACAGACCCGATTACATATAGTTTAAAAGATTATAAAAATAAATTAGTTCATGGTGGCTTCTATAAACAGGAACTAACTAGTGTCAAAGACCCCAATGCTTATTTAATTGAAAAAATTTTAAAACGAAAAGGCAATAAAGTATATGTAAAATATTTAGGCTTTGATAATAGTCATAATAAATATTAAGTAAATATGATATTCTTTCATAAAAAAGTATAATTAGAATTTATGTAAAAAACTTTTTCTTAACTTTAAAGGACTGTTAAATGCAACAATGTTGTAAAAATGCTAATAGAAAAAATAAAAATAGAAAAATATTAGAAAAATATTTTTATTATACTAATAAAAATAAATAATTTATTTATTTATTTATTTATTTATTTATCTCTCTAAAAGAGCTTACAGCTCATACAGAGTATATACAGTTTTTTATAACACATTAATATAATATGTATATTAAAAACAAAAATTTGATCAAAGCGGTAAAAAATTTAAGATTTAACTACAAAAAGAAAAAACAAAATAATAATAATAATAATAGAAACATTAAGAATACAAAAATACAAAAACTAGTCAAAATAAAGAGATATAGCAATTCATTAATTTTTAATTCCCAAAAACATTAGGAAAAATTTATCATATTATTAAGCCTGTATTATTTACATTTAAAAGCTATAATAAAAAGTTTAAAAAGTATTGTTTCATTTTAGTTTTAATTTTAATAGGTAATAGGTAAATAAAAAATAATATTCTTTCATAAAAAAGTATAATTAGAATTTATGTAAAAGATCTATTCTTAACTTTAGAACACTGTTAAATGTAACAATGTTGTAAAAATGCTAATAGAAAAAATAAAAATAGAAAATTATTAGAAAAATATTTTTATTATACTAATAAAAATAAATAATTTAGGAATAGGTAAATAAAAAGCAATATTCTTTCATAAAAAAGTATAATTAGAATTTATGTAAAAGATTTTTCTTAATTTTAGAACACTGTTAAATGGAACAATGTTGTAAAAAATGCTATTTAAAAAAAATATAGTTTTATTATAACCAATTAGAATTTATTACATTAATAAACAACTTACATTACAACTTTTGGTTTTTAACTAGTTTTCTTAAGAATTTTGATTTCTAAACAATGATAATACAATTATTTAGAATTTAGTATAAATAAAATGTGATCTTTGTTAAGATATATCAATTCAAGGAAAGAACTCAACATTATAATACAACAAGAAAGCAAAATGGAAAACACAGCAAAGATTTTTGCCTACGCTCAACAAATAGAGCCAACGCAGGAGTTGGCTAAAATTAAAAGAAAAAGAATAAGAAGTCAGCAAGAATCGCAGACACATCAACAACAACATCATTACCATCATCATCAACAACAACAACAACAACCACAACAGCAACAGCAACAACATCAACAATTTCAACAACAACAAGAAGAAATCATTCTTCTTCAAGAAGAAGAACCACAAGCTAAAAAAGGCTTGAAAGAAGCTTTTAATAAGAAAAATATAGAAACTAGAAAGAGTTTCTTAAAAGCCAAAGATATGAAGCAAGATGCTCTATATCATATATTAAATGTAAAGCAAATTAAGACCATTTATGGTCTTAGGTGGGTCTTTGAGACCCGCAATTTAATTATATTTGTACCTCAAAAATATACTGATATTTTTGATAATTCTGATTTTGTAAAAGAAATAAAAGAGAAAGAATATTTTGTATAAAAAGTTAAAAATTTAAATTTAAGTATTGTAGATAAGTATTTTAGATAATTACCAATAAATAATGTAAATTGGTTTGTAGTTATAAGTTTTTATTATTATTAATAAATAAAAATAAAATTTTAAAAAGGTATAAATTTCTTTTATTTAGTTGTTTTATTTTTTCAGATTCAGGTTTATATGTACCTAAATTGATTTTGAAATTGACAAAATTGATTCATTTAATTTTTTTTTTTCGTAAAAACACAGGTATGTCATAAAAGAGCCAAGAAAAATTACATCATACATTAAATTTTTGAACCGGAATAAAAATCTCTCCTTGCTACCTTGTAACATTTTTTTCTGTATAGATCTATATGTATTTCTTTTACTATTTGAAATACACCATCTAACTAGTTTATACACCATTTAACTAGATTTAAAAATCCAATTTTTCATTTCTTTATTTATATACTCTGAAAACTTGAAGTTTGACTGGGTGCTACAGTATATAACGCAGTTCAATTTAATTGGCAAATCATTTTCAATTCAATTTTGGTAAGATATTTAATTAAAATGGCAGCTGATTCAACAACATTTCCATTTACTGAAGAAACTGCAATAGTCAGTATACTAAATGAGGTCCAAGTTAATGAAATTACATCCACCGTAGATGAGGAGGAATTAATGGAAACTGAAGAATTCATACCATCGTTTCAAGTCTTAGATGAAGATATAGTGGAGCAACAAATTTGGGAAATAAATAACCAAGAAGGAGATCCTGACTATTTTCCAGAACTTTTTAGAAATAATATATAAGAATATTTGTGTAAATGTATATGTATGAAGGATGTCAATAATTAACAATGAACTCCAATACTATAACTATCGACAACATTATACGACAACATTATTAACATACGACAACATGAACCGTACGATAATGATGAGAGAGAATGATAGCAATCATATAAAAAAGACAAGAAGTTCATTCTGCATTAAGACGTGATACAGCATAGTCAAGATTAAAAAAGGAAGTTAACCAGTTGTTAAATAAACAATTTTATTTAAATAAAATAAAACAATTTTCGAACGATAATAAAATATTTATCTAGAAAAATTGAACGAACTGTTTTTTTCAATTGTAATCCCACAAAATTTGGGAGCTCAACCGGGATCATTCTGGAAAAAAATCTAAGAAGAAAGTCAGTATCCGAAAGTGGGAAGGTGACACAGAAAAAACGAGGATTCCACATGGTGATCAAAATGGTGATACCACATGGTTTGTGAGTTTAATCGAAAAAATTGAAATTTAATTTTTTTTACAAATTTTTATAAATTTTAATTTTTTTTATAATAATTGAAAGACTAGTTTTTAACAAAATTTTTTTGTTTTAAAAGAAAAACGTGAACTAATTCGACTGAATAGTATAGTGTATTTAAGAAAATTCCAAAAAAAAAAAGAAAAATATATAATTAACCACTTGCTAGAAATTAGATTTTATTTGTGAGAATATTAATGCTGTGTCTGTGATAATAAAAATTTTTCAAAAAAAAAAAAATCTTCATAGAATTTAGTATATAAGAAACTTTATAAATAGAAAAATTAAATTAGAAATGGATGAGATATAAAAAAAAAAAACTGTGTTGCATTATTTTCTTTTATTCGGGTTTAAACGTTTAAGAAATTAACAAATATAAACTAAGAACATTGGCATTGGGTATATACTGTATTTTTGTAATATAACAATTAAGTTCTTGTAGTACTTATTTATAACTAAATGATAAAAAAAAAAAATTCTATTAAAAATTCTATCATTAATACGAAATGAACAATTAATAACTATAATATTGTCAATAATAGTACTCATTTTTAATTTTTCAAAACTAAAAAAAAGGGATTGCAATTATTAGAATATTAAAAAAAAAAAACCAAACATTATTCTTACATTATTCGTACAAAACAAATTCAATTGTTGTGAATTTAAAACTAGAATACAAAGATAAAAAAAAAGAACGAAATCATTTTTAATAAAGTAATAAAATTAAAAATTGGAAATTAATAGGATAATTTTAATGAATTTAAGAACTATTATAGACTATGGTTACACAAAAAATAAAAAAAAAAATTAAATTGGTCAATTTTAATTATTAATAAATTATTTGAAATTAAATTATATAAATAGTAAAAAGAACAATTTATTTTATGTTTTGTTTTGAAGAAGAAGGAAAGTAAATGTGAACAGATTATCATCAATTAGTGTTATCATCATCATTGTCAAAAAAAAAAAATCGAAGACCAGGGGTGGCAAACCTTTTAGTTAAACACCAAAAAGTTGTTTAAGTAAAAAAATCAGAGGCAGTAAACCTTTTTATAAAAAAAAATTTATACAAGATAAAAAGTATTCTAAAAAAAAAAAAAATATATATATTTATCAAACAAAAAATAAATAACATATTAAAAATAATTTTAATTTAAAAAGAAGAAATTATAAAATAGAAAAAAAAAAAAAAAATTTTTTTAATTTGAATTTTTCTTGGTTGTTAATTAAATACCTAATTAAAATTTTTAGTAAAATCAAAAAGCTTTATACAGAAAACAATTTTTAAAAATGGGTCGTAAAAATAAGCACGTATTGAGTATTACTGGTAATGTGGAGAGCATAGCTGCTGAAGTCTCAAGAATTTTTGAGGAATTGAAGGGGTTTAGGGAGAAGTTAAGAAGGCAGCCTTCATTGGAAGTTAGTTTGGCAGAAGTAAGGCGGCCAGACAACCGATATCGAAATAGGCCGAGTACGAGTCGACAATCTGTTAATTTCCATCATAACAACGTATCATCCCACCAACACTCATATGATAATAACAATCTCTCGCAGCCGATAACTAGTTTCGATAGCAATAGATCCAGATTTCCTGTTTCCATAAAAGATATAGTGGAAATTTTGCCAACATTTTCAGGAGAAAATGAATACGATGTCAATAACTGGATTTCAGACATAGAAGACACGACGTCTGACTTAGGTTGTCCTGAGTTAGAAACATTTCTATTAGGCAAAAGATTGTTGACGGGTCTAGCTGAAAAGACATTAAGAGCGAAACCAAATATTATCTCCTGGAACCAGTTAAAAAGTTTTTGAAGGACGAATTCTCTGAAATAATTAGTTCAGCAGACTTTCAAAGGAAGCTGGCAAGTACGAGACAAAAAAAGGCGAAACCGTTTATGAATACCTAATCAACATGAAGGCCATAGGCGCCAAGGGAATGTAGAAGACGATGCAATCTTAAGATATGTAACTGACGGAATTTATGATTCTCCAGAAAATAAGTAACGGTTATATGGTTGCAAAACAATTCAGCAATTGAAAGAAGAATTACGAGGATACTCCCAATGCAAAGAAGCACGAGGACGTTTTAAGACAAATGCAAACTTCAGACGAAACGCAAACGATATGAGCAATAAAACTCAATTAGGCTGTTATAACTGTGGCAGAAAGGGACACAAGAGTGCGAACTGTAGCGAAAAGAAACCGAAGTGTTTTAGATGCAACCAGTTTTGGCACATATCAAGAAATTGCACTCAGAATACCTCAGTTCCAGCAAAGACGAATTGTAACAGCGCCACTTTAGAGGGAAACTTGAAAATTCCAGATGAAAAACCAATTAAGATGAATGGCCATAAGATAGCAGCTCTGATAGACACCGGGAGCGACTTAACACTAATCAGATCCGATGAGTATATCAGGATTGGCGTGCCCGAAGCAAATTCACGAAAAATAAGTGTACGGGGCTTAGCGAACGACTCTGTGTCAACAATAGGATCATTTAACACAATAATTGAAATAGATAACAACAGCTACATAACAAGCTGTTTATATCATTTCCAAGAACATTCTACAATACCCCATGCTCATAGGAAAAGATGTATTACGTAACATCAAAGTCGAGTTTAGCGATGCAGCGATCAATATAAGTAAATTGGAAGATTCACTAGTGAATTGCTTCAATATAATGGAAGAAAAAACATCATTTAAAGTTGGAAATACGAACTATGAAGAAGAAGTCAGTAGCTTGGTTAGAAACTATAAACCCAGAAATGAAGAAGACATAGAAGTAACCTTGAAAATAGTACTAAAAGACAGTACTCCTATTTCACAGGGACCATTAGAAAAACAATTAGAAAAACAAATGCCTCCATTAGAAAAACAAATTGTGGATGACCAAGTTCAAGAGTGGTTGGAGAAAGTAAGTTAGAGTTCGCAAGCCCCATTGTTTTGGTGAACAAAAAGGATGGAAAAAAGAGGCTATGTGTTGACTTTAGGAAGTTAAATAAACAGATCGTTAGAAGTCGTTTTCCATTACCCCTAATTGAAGATCACATTAATTCACTAAGCGAGGCGAAAGTTTTTTGTACTCTCGACTTGGAAAACGGATTCTTTCACGTCCCCATCAAAGAAGGGAGCCAGTACTACACATCTTTTGTAACACCGTCAGGTCAGTGGGAATTTACTAGGGCACCTTTCGGACTATGTACATCTCCACTGATATTCCAAAGATTTATTAATAAAATGTTCAATAATTTACTAATGCGGAAATTAGTTTTGATTTATATTGACGACATCATCATTCTGGCATAAAGTAACCAAGATTGCGTGGACCAATTACAGCAAGTCCTGGCGATAGCAGAAATGAATGGTTTAAAAATTAAGTAGAGCAAATGTCAATTCTTTTGTAGAGAGATCGATTACCGGGGATATAAAATTGCAAACGGTGCGTATTCACCTTCACCAGAAAAAATCAAAGCCATAGAAGAGTTCCCAACACCTAATAACATTAAAAAAGTGCAGTCATTCCTAGGACTCACTGGGTACTTTCGGAAATTTATCCCGGGATATGGGATAATTGACCACTAAGTAATTTAACAAGGACCAATGTGACGTTCAAATTTGGACCAGAAGAAAAACTAGCATTCTCAATTTTAAAGAATTATTTATGCGCCGAACCAATTTTAAATTTATATTGACAGAATCGCGAAACGGAATTTCATACAGACGCGTCAAAGGTGGGCTATGGGGCTGTACTACTGCAAAAAAGCGATGATGCAAAATTTCACCCAGTATACTACTTTAGCAAGAAGACAAAGCCATCGGAAGAGCTATATCACAGCTATCAGCTGGAAGTCCTGGCAATTATAGAAGCAGTGAAAAAGTTGAGGATATTCATACTGGGTATTAAGTTCAAAATAATAACGGATTGTGCGGCGTTCAAAATGACGATGGAGAAAAAAACCTTATCAAACATAGTAGCAGGATGGGCACTAGCTCTACAGGAATTTGATTATCAACTAGAACATCGAAGTAGCAAACAAATAAATCATGTGGAAGCCTTAAGCAGAAACCCTTTGGTTATTGTCCAATGTCGAACTATTTCGTGGAGCAGATAAAAACAGCACAAAGGAAAGACGAAAATTTATAGCTGATAGCAATGCTGTTGGATCACAAACTCTACATGGATTTCATAACGAAGAACTGCATAGTTTATAAAAACCACACAAATGGCAATTCGAATTAAATTAAAAATCCATTTTTCCAGTTTTAATTTAAAAAATTAAAAATCCAGTTTTTTTGGCGAATTTCAGGAACGTAGAAGAGGCATCCTCTTGGGATATGCTTGACACCTTTGTAAAAAATTTTAAGTTTCTATCTTTATTAATATTGTTTTGTTAGTCCTTGGGAGGTGTGTGTCAGGTACCCGAATTGCCACTCCAATTCATCGAATCCATCTCAGGAAAATAAAGAAAACATGCCAGAACACCATTGTACTAAATTTAAAGGTTCTACTTTTGTTGGTTTTGGAGATATGCTCGTTGCTCTTGTGCTCGTCCGAAAGTTTCCAAAATACGAAGCCATGGTTCAAATTCTTTCAAATGTCAGTTTTCAATTTTACAGAAAAGGAAACATAACAGTACTAAAAATAAAAGTACTAAAAAAGTACTACCTTTGTACTAAAAATAAAAGTTCTTTGTTGGTTGTGGAGATATATTCGTTTACTCTGGGGCTCGTCCGGAAGTTTCCAAGATTTGCACCCATGGACCAAATCCTCACAAATTTCTGAGACCTAAATCAAACATGAAAGAACACCATTCTGCCAAATTTAAAGGTTATATCTTTGTTGTTTCTGGAGATAATCTCATTTGCTCTGAGGCTCGTTCGGAGGGTTCCAAAATCCAAACCCATGGACCCTATCCTCTTAAATTTCAGAGACATAAACCAAACGGGAAGGAACATCATTGTAAAAAATTTAAAGGTTCTCTCTTTGTTTGTTTTGGAGATAATTTCGTTTGCTCTGGGGCTCGTTCGGAAGCTTCCAAAATATGAATCCATGGTTCGAATTCTTTCAAATATCAGTTTCCAATTTCATAGAAAAGGAAATATAACAGCACACTCTTGTATTATAAACAAAGGTTCTATCTTTGTTGGTTGTGGAGATATACTCGTTTGGTCTGGGGCTCGCTCGGAAGCTTCCAAGATCCGAACCCATGAACCAAATCCTCTCAAATTTTTGAGACTTAAATAAAACATGAAAGAACACCAGAACATTGGTATTGGAGTTAATCTCATTTGCTCTGGTGCTCGTTTGGAAGCTTGCAAAATTCAAACCCATGCACCAAATCCTCTTAAATTTCGGAGACATAAATCGAACGAGAAGGAACATCATTGTACAAAATTTAAAGGTTCTATCTTTGTTGGTTTTGGAGATAATCTCGTTTGCTTCGGAATCATTCGGAAGCTTCCAGAATCCGAACTCATGGACCGATTTTGTCCAGATTCGAAATTAGCCTTCCTATCGTAATTTGTAACCTACTGTATAAATTTCGTCAAGATAGCTTTATTAGTTTTTGAGTTATCGTGCGAACGGACGGACGGACGGACATCGTTAAATCGATTCAGGAGATGATCCTGATTCAGAATATATGTACATGTCCATATCTAACTCGCTTCCTTTTGGTGGTTACAAACACCAGACCAAAGTTAATATACCCTATACTTGAGGTGTAGGGTATAATAATTGTCTAACCAAAAAGAGAATAATATTATGTAAAAAAAGTCTTCATTTGCAAATTACAATTTAAAAGTGTCATGGTATATTACGCATTCCCGTAGTAAGGATATTGATTACGAAGATTTGCGGATGCAGCAGAGAATTCAACGAGTGGTTTGTTCCAGAATTAATTAATTTTTTAACAATGATTTTAATTTCAATGAGAGATTTCGATTAAGTGCTGCAGTAGTTAAAGATATTCGCAATAGCATTGGACAAATTATTTCGCACAAAACATAAAAAAATTATGCTCACCATCTAAGCAACACATATTAACTTTCCTACATTCGTTAAGAAATGGAGAGCAGTATCATGGAGTAGCGCATATGCATGAAGTCTCAAAATCAACTGTTTGTAGAAGTGTCCATAGAGTAGCCCAAGCAATTAACTCTCTTTTTTTTGAATCAATAGTTTCATGGCCAAATGAGAATAAATACAGGATTGCAGAAGGTTTTGCGCAAATTGCTAGTAAGATATTTGTTACGAATATTTAGATGAGTAAAAATTTTTACATTTTTATATTATTATGCCATTAGTTTGTGGGATTATTTGATGGTACTTTAGTAAAAATTCATGCCCCAAGTGAATTTGAATCAGCCTATATTGACAGACATGGAGATCATTTAATTAACTTTATATTAGTTTGTGATCCAGTTTATAGATTTTATGATGCGTACTTCGACTGGCCAGGAAGCGTCAACGATGCAAGAGTGTTAAGGAATAGTCCTTTATTCGAAAGATTTGAATCAGGGTTTAGAGTTTTTCCGAATGGTGCTATATTGGAAGATTCTAAAAAACTGGTTATTAACACCTATCCGCACGAAAAATCCAACTCCAGTTATGAAAACATAAGGTAACTCGAAGAGTTATAGAATGTGCCATCGGTATTTTAAAGGAGAAATTTGTTTAAATAAGTTGGGTTTGTAGCCAAAACCAGAAAAGGCAGTAGAAATAATTAAATGCTGTGTTATTTAATGCAACTTATTTCAAAAGAAATATATAAAAATTAATAAGGATAAATAAATAAATATTCCTTAAAGGAATTAAATAAATAAAAGACAAATTTTTTGTAATAAAATTATATGACTTTAATTTTCTATTATATTTTTACTAAATTTTATTATATTTATAGACAATAATCATAATATTATTCCATTAGTTGTAAAAAAAAAACAATATAACAAAACTTATATTAAAAGAAAAGTAAGTAATAATTATATTTGTAAAACAGGATTAAATAAGTAAGACAAATTTTTAAATCTTTCGAAGAATTAACGATGGTATTGATTGCTTACTCCATTTTTTTGAAATATTAATCGGATGTTCTGAAAAAAAAATGTAATATTCTTGAGTTTCCGTAATAACATTTATTTCTCGTTTTTGATTTCGAAAGGATTTTTCTTGATTTCGAAGGACAGAATTGAATAAATTAATTAATAACTATTATTTCGATAAATTAAAATAAATATTAAATAAATATTTAACTGCTTTAATCAAATAAAAAATAAAAATTATTTTAATTATTCTATCGTTTAAATTCGCAAATTTTATTCCTATTTTCTTATTTTCTTATTCTCTTATTAAAAAATTTTTTTTTTCCTTTCTCTTTCTTTTGGTTCACTTGGTTTTACGTCCTTAAAGAGAGTAACTTACTTTTCTTTTTTGATTAATTGATTACGTTTTTTCATCCACTTATAAATTTTCTAACCGATATGGCCGCACCACGTATTCATTTTGAGAGACCCGGATGTCAGCCCAATAGCGTTATCTCACCATGAGCACGAGAACACAGATTATATTAGGGAAACGCTAAGGGAAATGGTTCAATACGAAACTCGACGTATGTTTAGAAAAAATAGATATAGAGAACTATTTTAATTTAGAAGGTATGGACAAGGTACCCGAAGTAGTTAAAGAGATAGAAAAGTTTTCGGGCGAGACAGGAGAATATGGTTCTTGGAGAAAGGACGTCTTGGAGAATCATGGGAAAGTATGAGCGTTGGATACTTTCATCCGAGACTTGAATGAAAATCTCTCCACACAAATAAGTCTATTTAATCCAAAGGACCTGTCACAAGATTGAGATTTGTGTCTGAGAGCACACAATCCACATCAAAGCTGAAATCGTAGTCCAGATCTCAAAACGAATGCTCATACCGGACCCAATCCTAGAGACAGAAACGAATTTGCACATAGAAATATACGACCGCAAAATTCGTATAATAGACCTAACTTCTACAATCACAGACGAACCTCATGGCAGCCTAATAATAATCATTACTATAACTATAACTCACTTCAGCAAAAGCCTAGAGAACAAAGAAGTTAACAATTAAAACCGGAGCCTGCAGGTTCAAACTAGACTCATTTGCCCCGATACAATAGAAACTTGAATAATAGACCGACATATCACAACAACTACCATTACAACTCAAGAAGAGATAACGATAACAACAAGAGAACAACAGCTCATGACTCATACCAACCTAATAAGACGCAAAGGCTTAACTACACAAGACCTTCACCATTAAACGAAGAAGATAGAGAGAAGGAAGCTTACAAAGATCCATAAATGAATACAACCATACAATTCATTCGGTAACACGAAAAAAACCAATTAAACTTTTTTTAGGAAAAATTCCGAATATCAGTGCCGAAGAATTTGAAAAAACTAGACAAAATAACATCGAAAAATTAAAGAACAAACAAAAGAAAGATCTAAAATACCATAACAAAACAAAAAAACCAATTAAACAAACTATTTATGTGAAACACAACAAAAGAATAGGGTCCAAACTTACTTATAGATTTAAAAAAGAAAAAGTTAAAGAAAATTACAAAACAACCATTCTTACAGAATCAGGCAGAATAGTGCATCTAATATCAGATCATGATCATAGTTTAGCTTTATCCTTTTTATTCAATATTTTTCATTACTTTCGTTACTTTCTCTATCCTCCATGTTTACTATTTTTAGATTCCTCATATGGAAAACTTTAGCAGATATTCAAATTTTGGATTTCAATGGATCACCCGCTGTAGTCATAAATCTTGGACAGGCCAAGATAAAAGAAGGAAGCTTTAGATTAATTCACACAATTGACCTGACAACAATCCAAAATTCATTGAAGAAAATTAATTTCGTACTAGAAGAAGAAGAAACAACATCTCATTTCTTATATCCTTATTTGAAAATTGAACTTTTACAAATTCAGGATCTGTTAGATAAATTCGAAGTACCCCAGAAACACAAAAGAGCTATCTGGAAAGCTTATGGCTGTTGGAAGCTTATGGAAATAGATAGCTGAAACTCCTGATCATAAGGACTTTGTGATGATTAAAAACAAATTGCACGATGTTTTGGTAAATACCAACTCACAAGTAATTAAAAACAAGGTGTTTAGCGACCAAATTAATAACACAAGTCACAAATTCAATCATAGAAAATATTAGATCACGTAATGAATTTAACGATCAAAATGCTGAAAGAATTCGATATAAATTAAAATTATTAAAGGAAAAAGTTATCAATATCAACTACGCGGTCTATTGGGCTAAAGCAGGATACATTTTGTATTGATACCAAAAACTGAAATAGCAAGACATACAAAAGTATTGAATCAAAAAAATGTTCCTATACTACACCCGAAGACGGTTTAAATTATAGTAATATAAATATTATTTGTAATGGTACTTATTTATTTTATCTTGTTGAAATTCCTTTAACGAAATATAAAATATTTGATAATTTAGCTTTAAGATTAATAAAAAATAATAATAAAATTGTAAAAACAGATTTTAACTATATTTTAGTAAATAAAAACCAAGTATATGGAATTTTGAAAGATTGTAAGAGCACAAGCTCAATTTTATTATTAGTAAAGAAAATATTGTAAACATATCCAATTCTACTTGCATTCCCAATATTTAAAAAGGGAAACGTTCAACATGTAACATCACGAATGCATATCATATACCGAATATAGAAAAAATCACCGACGGAAAATCCTATTGAGTCAGTTTAACGGCACAATCAGCACAAATGGTGAAATGAAAACAATCAAGGGGACATATTTAATAATTTTTAAAAATTCAACGGTTTCAATAAACAATATAACCTAACTAACAGCAACTAAAATATTACCGCCTTCACTCCAGCCAAAAATGATAAAAAAAGAATTTCACGAACATCTATCATTAGAAATGTTGAAGGACTTTCACATCAACAACACGCAGGAAATTAAAATTTAAAAAAAACAGAAATTCGAAGACAAAATTTTTAGTTTATTAAGTATTACACCAAGCACAGTCACAGTTATAATAATAATAATATTTCTTGTAACAATAAATTTAAAGAGGAGAAGGGACAAATTAATCATCAATAATCAACATCCCGTAAAAGAAGATAGCCAAGTTGATCCAAGTAAACCCAAGGAACAAGATGAAGTAGATCCTAATTATTCAGTTAAAAAAACTACGAGCAACCATCATCCAATCGCATTACAAAGAACACCTTACAAGTTACCGTTTCCTCGACAGTGATTGAATGAGGCCATTCGATTTTTGAGTGGGAAAGAGTTAATAACATTTATTATCCAGGTCAAATTCCACTTTCAAAAGTTATCGCATCTAATTATTTCGCAACAACTTTTGTCACATCAGCAAAATTATAACAGTTGGGAAATATTAAAATCATATTTTCCCACATCGGTAAATAACGTTGCAATAACACGTGAATGCAAGTAAGAATATTTGGATAATCAAAAACGTAATTATTTTATGTTAATTTTAATTTGATAGTCAATAAAGAAAGACGGTTTAATTTAAAATTAATTAATCTTTTTTATTTAATAAAACATTTTCAGATAACAAAATTTCTTTCTCTTTCTTTTGGTTTACTTGGTTTTACGTCCTTAAAGAGAGTAACTTACTTTTCTTTTTTGATTAATTGATTACGTTTTTTCATCCACTTATAAATTTTCTAACCGATATGGCCGCACCACGTATTAATTTTGAGAGACCCGGATGTCAGCCCAATAGCGTCATCTCACCATGAGCACGAGAACACAGATTATATTAGGGAAACGCTAAGGGAAATGATTCAATACGAAATTAGACGTATGTTTAGAGAGGCACACGGGGATCTATACCCTTCTGACGCCGACGGGGTGGATCAAAAAAATAGATATAGAGAACTATTTTAATTTAGAAGGTATGGACAAGGTACCCGAAGTAGTTAAAGAGATAGAAAAGTTTTCGGGCGAGACAGGAGAATATGGTTCTTGGAGAAAGGACGTCTTGGAGAATCATGGGAAAGTATGAGCGTTGGATACTTTCATCCGAGACTTGAATGAAAATCTCTCCACACAAATAAGTCTATTTAATCCAAAGGACCTGTCACAAGATTGAGATTTGTGTCTGAGAGCACACAATCCACATCAAAGCTGAAATCGTAGTCCAGATCTCAAAACGAATGCTCATACCGGACCCAATCCTAGAGACAGAAACGAATTTGCACATAGAAATATACAACCGCAAAATTCGTATAATAGACCTAACTTCTACAATCACAGACGAACGTCATGGCAGCCTAATAATAATCATTACTATAACTATAACTCACTTCAGCAAAAGCCTAGAGAACAAAGAAGTTAACAATTGAAACCGGAGCCTGCAGGTTCAAACTAGACTCATTTGCCCCGATACAATAGAAACTTGAATAATAGACCGACATATCACAACAACTACCATTACAACTCAAGAAGAGATAACGATAACAACAAGAGAACAACAGCTCATGACTCATACCAACCTAATAAGACGCAAAGGCTTAACTACACAAGACCTTCACCATTAAACGAAGAAGATAGAGAGAAGGAAGCTTACAAAGATCCATAAATGAATACAACCATACAATTCATTCGGTAACACGAAAAAAACCAATTAAACTTTTTTTAGGAAGAATTCCGAATATCAGTGCCGAAGAATTTGAAAAAACTAGACAAAATAACATCGAAAAATTAAAGAACAAACAAAAGAAAGATCTAAAATACCATAACAAAACAAAAAAACCAATTAAACAAACTATTTATGTGAAACACAACAAAAGAATAGGGTCCAAACTTACTTATAGATTTAAAAAAGAAAAAGTTAAAGAAAATTACAAAACAACCATTCTTACAGAATCAGGCAAATAGTGCATTTAATATCAGATCATGATCATAGTTTAGCTTTATCCTTTTTATTCAATATTTTTCATTACTTTCGTTACTTTCTCTATCCTCCATGTTTACTATTTTTAGATTCCTCATATGGAAAACTTTAGCAGATATTCAAATTTTGGATTTCAATGGATCACCCGCTGTAGTCATAAATCTTGGACAGGCCAAGATAAAAGAAGGAAGCTTTAGATTAATTCACACAATTGACCTGACAACAATCCAAAATTCATTGAAGAAAATTAATTTCGTACTAGAAGAAGAAGAAACAAAATCTCATTTCTTATATCCTTATTTGAAAATTGAACTTTTACAAATTCAGGATCTGTTAGATAAATTCGAAGTACCCCAGAAACACAAAAGAGCTATCTGGAAAGCTTATGGCTGTTGGAAGCTTATGGAAATGGATAGCTGGAACTCCTGATCATAAGGACTTTGTGATGATTAAAAACAAATTGCACGATGTTTTGGTAAATACCAACTCACAAGTAATTAAAAACAAGGTGTTAGCGACCAAATTAATAACACAAGTCACAAATTCAATCATAGAAAATATTAGATCACGTAATGAATTTAACGATCAAAATGCTGAAAGAATTCGATATAAATTAAAATTATTAAAGGAAAAAGTTATCAATATCAACTACGCGGTCTATTGGGCTAAAGCAGGATAAATTCTGTATTGATACCAAAAACTGAAATAGCAAGACTTACAAAAGTATTGAATCAAAAAAATGTTCCTATACTACACCCGAAGACGGTTTAAATTATAGTAATATAAATATTATTTGTAATGGTACTTATTTATTTTATCTTGTTGAAATTCCTTTAACGAAATATAAAATATTTGATAATTTAGCTTTAAGATTAATAAAAAATAATAATAAAATTGTAAAAACAGATTTTAACTATATTTTAGTAAATAAAAACCAAGTATATGGAATTTTGAAAGATTGTAAGAGCACAAGCTCAATTTTATTATGTAGTAAAGAAAATATTGTAAACATATTCAATTCTACTTGCATTCCCAATATTTAAAAAGGGAAACGTTCAACATGTAACATCACGAATGCATATCATATACCGAATATAGAAAAAATCACCGACGGAAAATCCTATTGAGTCAGTTTAACGGCACAATCAGCACAAATGGTGAAATGAAAACAATCAAGGGGACATATTTAATAATTTTTAAAAATTCAACGGTTTCAATAAACAATACAACCTAACTAACAGCAACTAAAATATTACCGCCTTCACTCCAGCCAAAAATGATAAAAAAAGAATTTCACGAACATCTATCATTAGAAATGTTGAAGGACTTTCACATCAACAACACGCAGGAAATTAAAATTTAAAAAAAACAGAAATTCGAAGACAAAATTTTTAGTTTATTAAGTATTACACCAAGCACAGTCACAGTTATAATAATAATAATATTTCTTGTAACAATAAATTTAAAGAGGAGAAGGAACAAATTAATCATCAATAATCAACATCCCGTAAAAGAAGATAGCCAAGTTGATCCAAGTAAACCCAAGGAACAAGATGAAGTAGATCCTAATTATTCAGTTAAAAAAACTACGAGCAACCATCATCCAATCGCATTACAAAGAACACCTTACAAGTTACCGTTTCCTCGACAGTGATTGAATGAGGCCATTCGATTTTTGAGTGGGAAAGAGTTAATAACATTTATTATCCAGGTCAAATTCCACTTTCAAAAGTTATCGCACCTAATTATTTCGCAACAACTTTTGTCACATCAGCAAAATTATAACAGTTGGGAAATATTAAAATCATATTTTCCCACATCGGTAAATAACGTTGCAATAACACGTGAATGCAAGTAAGAATATTTGGATAATCAAAAACGTAATTATTTTATGTTAATTTTAATTTGATAGTCAATAAAGAAAGACGGTTTAATTTAAAATTAATTAATCTTTTTTATTTAATAAAACATTTTCAGATAACAAAATTTCTTTCTCTTTCTTTTGGTTTACTTGGTTTTACGTCCTTAAAGAGAGTAACTTACTTTTCTTTTTTGATTAATTGATTACGTTTTTTCATCCACTTATAAATTTTCTAACCGATATGGCCGCACCACGTATTAATTTTGAGAGACCCGGATGTCAGCCCAATAGCGTCATCTCACCATGAGCACGAGAACACAGATTATATTAGGGAAACGCTAAGGGAAATGATTCAATACGAAACTAGACGTATGTTTAGAGAGGCACACGGGGATCTATACCCTTCTGACGCCGACGGGGTGGATCAAAAAAATAGATATAGAGAACTATTTTAATTTAGAAGGTATGGACAAGGTACCCGAAGTAGTTAAAGAGATAGAAAAGTTTTCGGGCGAGACAGGAGAATATGGTTCTTGGAGAAAGGACGTCTTGGAGAATCATGGGAAAGTATGAGCGTTGGATACTTTCATCCGAGACTTGAATGAAAATCTCTCCACACAAATAAGTCTATTTAATCCAAAGGACCTGTCACAAGATTGAGATTTGTGTCTGAGAGCACACAATCCACATCAAAGCTGAAATCGTAGTCCAGATCTCAAAACGAATGCTCATACCGGACCCAATCCTAGAGACAGAAACGAATTTGCACATAGAAATATACAACCGCAAAATTCGTATAATAGACCTAACTTCTACAATCACAGACGAACGTCATGGCAGCCTAATAATAATCATTACTATAACTATAACTCACTTCAGCAAAAGCCTAGAGAACAAAGAAGTTAACAATTGAAACGGGAGCCTGCAGGTTCAAACTAGACTCATTTGCCCCGATACAATAGAAACTTGAATAATAGACCGACATATCACAACAACTACCATTACAACTCAAGAAGAGATAACGATAACAACAAGAGAACAACAGCTCATGACTCATACCAACCTAATAAGACGCAAAGGCTTAACTACACAAGACCTTCACCATTAAACGAAGAAGATAGAGAGAAGGAAGCTTACAAAGATCCATAAATGAATACAACCATACAATTCATTCGGTAACACGAAAAAAACCAATTAAACTTTTTTTAGGAAGAATTCCGAATATCAGTGCCGAAGAATTTGAAAAAACTAGACAAAATAACATCGAAAAATTAAAGAACAAACAAAAGAAAGATCTAAAATACCATAACAAAACAAAAAAACCAATTAAACAAACTATTTATGTGAAACACAACAAAAGAATAGGGTCCAAACTTACTTATAGATTTAAAAAAGAAAAAGTTAAAGAAAATTACAAAACAACCATTCTTACAGAATCAGGCAAAAAGTGCATCTAATATCAGATCATGATCATAGTTTAGCTTTATCCTTTTTATTCAATATTTTTCATTACTTTCGTTACTTTCTCTATCCTCCATGTTTACTATTTTTAGATTCCTCATATGGAAAACTTTAGCAGATATTCAAATTTTGGATTTCAATGGATCACCCGCTGTAGTCATAAATCTTGGACAGGCCAAGATAAAAGAAGGAAGCTTTAGATTAATTCACACAATTGACCTGACAACAATCCAAAATTCATTGAAGAAAATTAATTTCGTACTAGAAGAAGAAGAAACAAAATCTCATTTCTTATATCCTTATTTGAAAATTGAACTTTTACAAATTCAGGATCTGTTAGATAAATTCGAAGTACCCCAGAAACACAAAAGAGCTATCTGGAAAGCTTATGGCTGTTGGAAGCTTATGGAAATGGATAGCTGGAACTCCTGATCATAAGGACTTTGTGATGATTAAAAACAAATTGCACGATGTTTTGGTAAATACCAACTCACAAGTAATTAAAAACAAGGTGTTAGCGACCAAATTAATAACACAAGTCACAAATTCAATCATAGAAAATATTAGATCACGTAATGAATTTAACGATCAAAATGCTGAAAGAATTCGATATAAATTAAAATTATTAAAGGAAAAAGTTATCAATATCAACTACGCGGTCTATTGGGCTAAAGCAGGATAAATTCTGTATTGATACCAAAAACTGAAATAGCAAGACTTACAAAAGTATTGAATCAAAAAAATGTTCCTATACTACACCCGAAGACGGTTTAAATTATAGTAATATAAATATTATTTGTAATGGTACTTATTTATTTTATCTTGTTGAAATTCCTTTAACGAAATATAAAATATTTGATAATTTAGCTTTAAGATTAATAAAAAATAATAATAAAATTGTAAAAACAGATTTTAACTATATTTTAGTAAATAAAAACCAAGTATATGGAATTTTGAAAGATTGTAAGAGCACAAGCTCAATTTTATTATGTAGTAAAGAAAATATTGTAAACATATTCAATTCTACTTGCATTCCCAATATTTAAAAAGGGAAACGTTCAACATGTAACATCACGAATGCATATCATATACCGAATATAGAAAAAATCACCGACGGAAAATCCTATTGAGTCAGTTTAACGGCACAATCAGCACAAATGGTGAAATGAAAACAATCAAGGGGACATATTTAATAATTTTTAAAAATTCAACGGTTTCAATAAACAATACAACCTAACTAACAGCAACTAAAATATTACCGCCTTCACTCCAGCCAAAAATGATAAAAAAAGAATTTCACGAACATCTATCATTAGAAATGTTGAAGGACTTTCACATCAACAACACGCAGGAAATTAAAATTTAAAAAAAACAGAAATTCGAAGACAAAATTTTTAGTTTATTAAGTATTACACCAAGCACAGTCACAGTTATAATAATAATAATATTTCTTGTAACAATAAATTTAAAGAGGAGAAGGAACAAATTAATCATCAATAATCAACATCCCGTAAAAGAAGATAGCCAAGTTGATCCAAGTAAACCCAAGGAACAAGATGAAGTAGATCCTAATTATTCAGTTAAAAAAACTACGAGCAACCATCATCCAATCGCATTACAAAGAACACCTTACAAGTTACCGTTTCCTCGACAGTGATTGAATGAGGCCATTCGATTTTTGAGTGGGAAAGAGTTAATAACATTTATTATCCAGGTCAAATTCCACTTTCAAAAGTTATCGCACCTAATTATTTCGCAACAACTTTTGTCACATCAGCAAAATTATAACAGTTGGGAAATATTAAAATCATATTTTCCCACATCGGTAAATAACGTTGCAATAACACGTGAATGCAAGTAAGAATATTTGGATAATCAAAAACGTAATTATTTTATGTTAATTTTAATTTGATAGTCAATAAAGAAAGACGGTTTAATTTAAAATTAATTAATCTTTTTTATTTAATAAAACATTTTCAGATAACAAAATTTATAAAAAAATTTAAATTAAAATTTATTTTTTTATCGATCCCGCAATAGCAAATTCTCTTCTGTAATGGTTTAATTTTTGTTTTGGCGAGGGTGCCTAATAAATTTTGCTAGTGTTTGTTTGTGTTTGTGTAGGGTGTCACGCTTCCGAGATTTAAGGAATATAATAAAGGGGCTAATTATGAGAAGGAGAATGATGATTATTGTTTTGAGTAAGGGATAAATTTAAAATAGAATAAAAGAAATGAATACAAGGTGATTTGAACCGGGGCACTATTGAAATATAAATTTTACTTATAACCATTATGCTATAGAGTTAATTGTAAATTATATGTTTATTTGTGTTTATAAATGAAGGGTTGTTTGAAATTTTTATATCTGTGAGTTATATGATTGAATTATAAAAAAATAAGATATTATTGGTTATAAAAATATTATATTGTGGAGTAGGGAGATCCGTTGGGGTTATTTTTTGTTTTTAGGGAGGATAATAACATTAAATGAAGGTAAGTATAAAAATAGGTCCAGAAAATATGTCTTTTTATAAAACTGAAAAAGGATTTTTTTTGCAAAATAAAAAAGAGTGTATGGTAGATACTATATTTACTAAATTTTGAATTTGAACTTGAACTTAAAATTACCGAAGCAAAACGATAAAATAAAAATGTGAAGATACGTAGTACATATTATTATGCGCAACATAGTTTTTTATAAAAATAAAAAAGGATATTTTTTGTAAAATAAATTTAAAAAAAAAATCAAATATTGAACTTAACCTAGTTTTCAACACATTCTGACGCAAAATAGTAAAGCAGAATGTAGATAGATACGTAGTACATATTATGTGCAACATACTTTTTTATAAAAATTACAAACGATATTTTTGCAAAACAAAAAAAAAATAAAAGCAAATGTTGAACTTGATTTTGATAATAACATATAATATAATATGTGCAAAATAAAAAATAAAGGAGAGTAGTAAATATAGATCTTGACCTTGATCTTCAACAGATAGTAGTTAGTATAAATATAAGAAGTGAGAATTATGCTCGAGAGTTTTTTTTTGTTTTTGCTTTGTGATAATTCTGAATGAAAAAGGTTAATTTTTTTATAAAATAAAAATTTTTATTATTTTTTGTTTTTTCTTCCTAAGGGAGATGGGAATCTTCCAAAGACTCCAAGAATTTCCCCCTTGGCAGTGTCACATTCTTACTGACTAAACCCACCTCCCCCTTCAGCCAATATAATGAGATGAAACCCTTACCTGCGAACGCAGTATATTAGCTAGGGAGTAGGGATAGGAAAGGATAGGAAATGGATACGGAAACATTGAATTGGTAGTGGGACTGTAAGGAAACAATGAACCCTACTATTATTATTACTATTTTGCTAACAGTGACTATAACCGTTACAACAGTAACAAAATGTAGTACAGTATATAACAACGTACTACATGAGGTAATTATTGAAGGCAACCCCCACTGTCACTGTACGGCTGTTATAATTGGTATTAGTATTCTTATTAATATTATTATTATTTTACTGCAGAGTCAGGGCCATCAGTGGATTACAACGTGCAGCAGTATATAACACCTTACTTGCATGATATAACCAAAGATAGCTCCACTGTAGCAGTTATTATTATTACTATTATTCTTATTATAATTATAATTATTGTTATTATTACTATTACTATTATTATTATTACTATTATTATTATTATTATTATTATTATTATTATTATTATTATTGTTATTGTTATTGTTATTATTACTATTACTATTATTATTATTGTTATCATTATTATTATTATTATTATTATTATTATTATTATTATTATTTTTATTATTATTATTATTATTATTATTATTATTATTATTATTATTGCTATTACTATTATTATTATTATTATTACAATTATTATTATTACTATTATTATTATTATTATTATTACTACTATTATTATTATTAGTTATTATTATTATTAGTTATTATTATTATTATTATTACTACTATTAATTATACGATATACATTATTACGATATAAAAGTACTACTACTATTTTTTTTTTATTTATATGACCTGACCGGGGTATGAATCTAAGACCATTCGATTGAAAGGTTGGCGACTTAACCACTGCGCCATGAGTCAGATATGATTTATTAATATTGTTGCTAACATATTAATTCATTTATTTTATAGAAATCTCGCTTTATATATGAGATCTTGGTGCTGAGTTTTAAAAATTCTAAAAATTATGAAATCTATATTTGTGAAACGTTTTGAAAATCTGCATCTAGCTCTAGCATATTGTTGCCACACACTTTTTCGAGCAGCTCTATATGCAAAATTCCATGTGTACATGTTATAAACTTGAACGGTGAATAAATCGTACGCTTTTCATTGTTATTTTTAATTCATCTTTGTTTTATAGTTTGTTCGTTTTTGTGAACACATTAATATATTCAAATAAGATTTAGCGCCACACCTAATTTTATAATTTGTTGTGTTGTTTGTGTTATTATGTATATATCATATTGATATTAAGTCGTAAATTTTATATAGCGATCCCATATCTTGGGTAAGATCTATTATATTTGGTTTAACAAGAAATTTTTTTAAAAATTTACTTTTACGAAAATTTTTACGAAAATTTTTTCAAAAGTATTTTTCTCTCCTTTTACGAAAAGTTTTTCAAAAGGTTCAAAATAGTGTTTTGGAACAGCTGGCACTTGTGTATATTCAATTACACCATTATTTCACTTCAATCCATTGTTATTCCGTTCAGAACACTGATTTTGATATTTTACATCAGTATTAAGTTATTTTTCTGAATATGGAGGTTTAAAAAGAGGTTAAAGTGAAATATAAGTGGAACTAAACTTCCTTTTTCCACAGCTTCCAATTCTTTTAAAAAATATTGTTTTTCATTTCCTCGTGAAAATTGTAAATCGACTATTAGAAAATGATTTCCTTCGATGGCAAAGTGTAGTAATGAAATAACTAAATATTTTTGAATTAACATGACATTATACATTGATTTTAATATACGTATATATAACTGACAATGCGTTTACCTTTTAGTTTTTAATGACTTTATTATATCATCCTTTCACAATAAAGGAAGTGGTACCATCCTGTTGTGGTAAAATTACATTTATTCGTAATTTAATAGAAAATAGGAATACAGTTATTCAACCTAAAATATATAAAATTATTTGGTGTAATCCTGATAGAAATACAGTTCCATTAAATATTAAAGAACTTGAATATTATAATGCTATACCAGACTTGAGTCAAAATCACCTCCCTTTATTACTAGTAATATATGAGGTTGGATTCAAATAAAAGAATTTATGAGTAAAGAGTAAATATAATTGTTTACTAGAGGTTACTATAATTACAACTCAAAAAGTGTTTCGTCAGGGAAAATTTTCAAATTTCTCTCAATTGTAAATATTTAGTACTTTTTAAAAATCCAAAAATCCAAAAATCCAGACAAGTCACAGATTTTAACATTGCCATTACAAATTTATCTCAATAAAATGAAAGAAAGCTAGGAAGTATATAATGAAGTAACGTTGCCAACCCACAATTACATATTTATAGATCTCAGTCAAGATAATAACGATCTATTTAGGTTGAGAAGTGATAAATTAGGAGAGAATTTTCGTTTTTGTAAAAAAGAAGATTTAGATAATTTAAAAGAGAAATGTGAAAAGATTGAAAGTAAACCAAAATGTATTGCATTATTGCATCTATTTTAAAAGAAAGCCGCAATTCCAAAAAATTATTATAAAACTTTGCGACCCTGAAGTAATAAAAACATTGTGCAAAATAGCTTTGAATAGTATATGGGAAGGTAATTGTAATTTAAGTAAAAAAGCAATAATTGAAATCACTAATTGAAAAAGTATAAAAAGGAGCTCAGATCGTTAATGTCTTATAAAAGGTATTTCCTTAGTAAGCGAAGAACCATTATTCAAAGGGGTGAATTTTTACTTACAATAATTGGTGCCTTTTTATCAGGAGAAAAGTTTTTAAAATTAGTAAAAAGTATTTAATAAAATGATTTTAAGTAAAACCGAAGATTTATGAAAAACACAAGCAAAATATAGATATTGAACTCGGTGAATTAAATAACACCATGAAAAAAATTATCTTAAATAAATATTTGTCGAATATTCAAAAATGGTATTTATTTCGTCAAAGTTTGTACGATGTAAGTAATAGAAGGAGAATTACTTCACCTCAGAATAAAAAAGTTCAACATAAACAAGAAAATATAAAGCTTTACGAATCAAACAAAAGGACGTGTTCAAACGCGTCCTAAACCATTATTGCGAAATGCAGAAGCTCAATCAACATTTATGAACAGTAAAAATTTTGGAATGCAATTTTCCGTCAAAAGATCTATGCACAGGAACCAATTTATGAAGTATTTATTGATGATGAAAAAAAGAAGAAATATATTCAAAAGTAATTGCTGTTGCAAAATCAGGGGAACGTCTCAGAAAAAGGAAATCTATCAAAAATGGACACTTGTATGAAACTGTTACTGAAGGTATTATAGCCGTTAGTCCAAGTCCACATCGGAAAAAGGAAAAAACGATCAATAGTAAGGAAATAGGTAATAAAGAACAAAGATGTGCTTTATGTCCAAATAGAGTTGCAGGAGAAATTTAAACGGAACCTAATTTTCCGATACGAAAAATCATGTCAACTTAGCAGCTCACAATGCACAACGTACAAATAAAGAATGACTTTTACATTACATGATTCATGAACTACTATTAAATATATGTGTGATTCTAGTTTGAAAGTCGGTGTTTCTAAAATTTATGTTAAAGATTTTATTCCAAATTCGTAAGACGAAGATTGACAAAAAACTAACCAGGTATATATTGAGGACATGCAAGATAAAGATTTATAACATTTGGTATAACGTACATTCCATATGATGAAAAACAAATGTTATGTGATGTGTGTGATGATGCTATGAAAAGTTATGCCATTTAAAAGATGTTCAAGAAAAGCAGTTAAACGACAGCTGATTTGGGGGATTCTTAATTTTATAAATATAATTGCCAATTACGCAAAACCAGCTAAACCTTAAGATATGCCTCAATATAATATATCTTACACTACTATATGTATGATTAAACCAAAAATAAATAGAATATTATGAGTAAATTTCCCTTATTCTTCAAAAGGACCTTTAAAAACATGTTTCAATCAAGTATCATCGAAAATGGGAGATTTTAAGAAATTTAAACCACGTGTAATAGAAGGTTTCAAAATGTTTTTAAGTGGTATACAATTAATTCCAATTATTAAACTTGATATTTTTTTATATACTTGGATATCATTGGATCACAAAATAAAGGTGATAAAGATGTAAGATGTTGAAGAACTATCAACGTTCAAAATACTTTTAATGATCTAATAAAAGAATTCAGAAATATTGAATATTGTAAAGTAAAGAAATCATTTAATAGCATTTCAATAGTTTCATGTGATAAAAGTGATTACAAAGTAAATTTTTCCAACAGTTCAATTCCATCAAAAATTGTATTATATTTTAAAAAAGTATAAATAAAGCATGTTATTGTAGAAAAAAACTTCATTTCAAAATGAATCGAGTTTATTATATTATGTATTATTAGTATATTATCAATTATGTATATTATATGATGCAGCTACAACGCATTCAGAATGCGCTGGATGGATGTTAGATAAAGGAAATATAGCAAAATCAGATAATAATGGTTCAAAAGAACGACGGAAACTTTGCAATAATAGCAATGCAGTAGAAGTTATGGGTAAATTACACGTAGATATGTTTAATCAACCTACTCTTCTAATAAATGGTGTTGATGTCCGAATTTTACTTACTTTAGAGAAACCGAAATTTTATATGTTTTCAGTGGATACTGATGAGTCCCAATGGAAAATCATAGAAACAAATTTACTGATGAAACATGTTAAACTTAATCCAAATATTTTACTGGCTCATAATTCAGTTTTGGAGAAAAGTACAGCTGAATATTTTTACAAAAGAGTTAAAGTAAAATTATTCACTATCCCAATGAATAGTCAAAACATGTTATTAATATTATTCACAATCAAATTGATCATCTATCATAAATTAGAAAAGTTTGTATATATCCAGGAGCTGATGTACTGTCTGATCACAACCTTCTTTTAGCAAAAGTAAATATAAAATTATCTATAGCTAGAAGAACTAACCAGCAAAAGAAATTGGATATTGAAAAGCTAAAAAATCAATTATCTGAATCAATTGACTGATGCAATCAATGATCAGTTAAGTCTCGTTATAGAAGAAAACGATAACATCTTGATCAGTTGATGGATGAAAAACGCAAATTCAAAAATAAACAACCTGCAGAATATAGACGTATTCATCGTAAAATAAGGTCGAAAATATGAATAGAAATAGAAAATTGGTTAAAACAGAAATGCTTTGAAATTGGAAAACTACACCACCTGCAGGATGACTTCAATTTACACAAAAAGCTGAAAGGCAGGAATGTACAAAAAATCACATACTTCCACACTTCTAATTTGTCTAATTCGTGATTCTACTCGTCCCGTGTATAATACATCTACAGAACCATCTGAAACGCATATAAGCAACGATGAAATTAAAAATGCAGTTATGTCAGCCAAAAATAGTAAAGCCGTAGCACCAGATGAAACTTCGTCAGAAATAATTAAACTGATCAATGACGAAAACCTCATTCTGCTCGAAAAAATTTTCAACAGTACTTATAATACCGGAACTTTGTCACAAGATTGGTTAAAGTCAACATTCGTCGTCAACATTCAACATAATAACTTTAATGAGACATGCACTCAAAATCTTCCTAAAAATGCTGCATAATCGTATATAAACAAATTGTGAGACATGGGCAGAACGCAATTTGGATTAACACATGGAACTGGAACTAGAGAAACCCAAAAGGGTTTCTATATTAAAAATAATGTTCAAGTACTAGAAACAAAGTGACAAAAAGCGTTGATATTCAAAATAGAGTTCTCTCCCCTTTCCTGTTTAACATCTATACTGAAACCATTTTTCAGAAAGTAGTGAACGATGTAGATGTTGGTATAAAAGTGAATGGCACATATATAAATAACATCAGATATGCAGATGATATAGTTTTTATAAAAGACAACTTAAGGGATTTACAGCATATAGTCAATAAATTCAATCATCATAGTGAATTGTTTAACTTAAAAATAAATATCTCAAAAACTAAATTAATGATCGTAAGTAGAACAAGAACATCTTACACAGCAAAAACAATCATTAAAATAAATAACCGTTCAATTGAGAGTCTCCACACAAGGATTGGAGCTACGAAAAGGAAATTAGATATCGAATTGAAACAGCAAGAAATTCATTTCTTAAACACAAAAAGGTGTTTTCTGTCGTGAAATAAACTTGGGGCTTCGCTTACGATTCGTTAAATGCTATGTTTGGTCTATACTCCTGTATGGTGTAGAAACATGGACTTTAAAAGTAAGAGAGCTCAACAAACTCGAAGCTTTCGAAATGTGAATCTACCGAAAAATGCTAGGAACACAGAAAGACCACTACTTTTAAGAGTAAAATAATGCTGCCTATCCCTAATTATGCGTGGAAGCAAGCTATTTCAGTTAATAGTTCAAGGAAAAATTGAAGCAAAATGGGGTATAGGAAAAAAACAATTAACATGGTTACGCAACATTAGAAACTGGACAAGCATCAGAAACATTGGCGATTTAATCCAGTCAGCAACGGATTAAAACGTCTTTCAGGACTTCGTTACAAATATCATATAACCGCTAACATCCCATTAGGGATAGGCAGCAAAAGAAGAAGAATAACAGTACAAAGAAATTATTTAACGGAGTTTAGGCTCTGGATCGTATACCAAAAGTTATTAAAATACCATCTTTTTTATACTTAATACACAGATGGCTAAGGATCCTATCGAACATTGGCTGGAAATATTTATACCAAAAAAAGATGTATAGAATATGTTGACTCTTATGGATGACCCCCACGTGAGAAACAAATTATTAATTTATTTAAAAAACTTTGTATTGTATTTAATGAAATACATTTGCAAAGTGATATTTTCGGTTTTTGTGATCAGTATTGTTGGGTTTACATTAGATAGTATGGTCTTGCAAAAGCATGACCAATTTTTTAAATTTATTTAACAATATTGACAATATAAAAATTTTCTAATTATAAAAATGTAAAAATATGAAATATTGAAATAAAAATTATTAATTATTTTTTATAATTGTTTTTTGACATCCGTAAAACTCACTTTTAAGTAAGTTAAGTCTGTAATTTTTTGAATATACAAAAAAAAATTTTATAACGCCTTTAAGGTTTTACACAAAATATAAATGAAAAAAAAAAACTTTAATTTATGAACGAATGCATTGCAACATGATATTCATGCCATCCTTAACATTCTTATTTTTTTTCAACTTCAAAATCAAATTAATTTTGGAGCGTTTCGTCCTTCCAAACACTAATGGACGAAAAACCTCAGTCGGTAACTTGTAGTGTTGGACTATCTAGACAACTCCAACTAAATTGTTATTCAAAGCAGTACTTTTTATAAAATTTTAATAAAATTAACTACGAGATGTAAAAACAGATTAAAAATTAAAATTTTTGCTTTAGTATCTGCGAGATGTAAAATAGAATAAAAATTTAGAAAAATATTTTCATATTGGTTGGTGAGCATTTTAATATAAAAATTTTTTAATTATAAAAAATTAAAAATATGAAATATTGATAATATTAATTCTTGCGTCAGCTGGATCTTATAAGCCTTTAAATGGAGATCACGATGCAAAATGTTGAATAATGTGGATGGTTTGATGTTAAATTGCTGCGAACGATGACGAATGGAAGTTTTTGGATCTTCTTCAACACTTCTGCTCACAGCTGCTACATTCTCGGTTGAACGGCTACTACGTTGATAAATGTTGCCTCTGTTATCAAGAATAGATCCAGTTTCTAGAAATTTATCAACCATCAGCTTGATGGCACGATTTGTTGGAGCATTTTCTCTACCAAATTTTGTTCGAAATTTCATAATTACATCTTGAAAACTTTTACCATTTTCAAAAAATGTTGTAATAACAAAAACACGTTGTTCCTTCGAGTAACGTTCCATATTAACTAACCGGAATGTATTTAGAATATACCTAAAGAAACCTCGTATAAAAATTCCAGGTAGAAACAAAATGGCGGCAAAATCAAAATGATATCTCAATTTTGAACACCCTATATATTAGAAAGTAGAATTTATCATATGGAATACGTTATGGACGAGAAGAAACGATATGAGAATATAAAAATTAAATCGAAAAAGAAAGAAGAAATTTTTATTCAGGATTAATAAATAAAAATCCGAGAAGTGGAAGAAATCTATGGGGCGTTTACAAAAGGATTATGTTGAATAGCGACCCCTCAAGCTTAGAAACGCTAAAACTAATCGAGTATAGACATACACTAATATCGGAAAAATCTATTATTTCGGAGGCGATGAATGAATTTTTCAGTAATATTATAAGCGTACTTATACTTCCCTCAGACGAGATTGATACAACCTATCTCAACACTTTTGATCATAATATACTATCAAAGTTTGAATTAACACTTACAAAGGAGAAATTAATGAAATTATTAAAACATTAAATGCTAATGGATCTGAAGGAATATCAACTAAATTTATAGTAAATTTCGCTGCTCGTTTAATTCCTTTAATAGTTAAGTTTGTTAATAAATCTTTTGAAACGGGCGTTTTTCCAGACTCGATGAAGTCAGCAATAGTAACACCTATTCATAAAGATGGCAGCAAAATTGATCCAAACAACTATCGTCCTGTATCAGTCTTAACCTCCTTTTCAAAAATATTTGAAAAAGTTATTAAGTATAGATTATCACTGTTCCTTAGTGCAAATGGAGTACTATCCGAGTCATAATTGGGTTTCGAACAAAATTCTAATACTGTGGCTGCATGTCTGGAGTTAAATGAGTTTATCACGAATAGTTTGGAAGGTAAAAAGTATACTGCATGTGTCTTCCTGGACTCAAAAAAAGCTTTTGACTGTGTGGATCATGGAATCCTACTGCACAAATTATATCTTTTAAAATTTGAGTCTCGCCAGATAAGCTATTTTAAATCGTATTTGACAAATCGAAACCAAATAGTACGTATCGGCAATTTTCTGAGTACCAAAAGAGTAATTAGTAAGGGTGTACCACAAGGATCCATTCTTGGGCCGGACCTTTTTAAAATTTACATCAACGATATAACATCATTACGGCTTAAAGATATTGTACAACTATATGCAGATGACACAGTAATAAAATACGCGTGTAGCAGTGAAACAGATACAAGGGAAGCAATAAATTATGATCTAGGACTCATCAATGAGTGGCTTCTAAAACATCGTATGCTATTAAATGCAAAAAAAATGTAAAATAATATTGTTTGGTAATAAGGCATTGTCTGATACGGAAATTATTTTTAATAACGAAGTTATTGAGATTGTAAAATCTTTGAACTATCTTTGAACTATTGACAATAAACTTAAGTGGGAGTCCAGTTTCTAGAAATTTATCAACCATCAGCTTGATGGCACGATTTGTTGGAGCATTTTCTCTACCAAATTTTGTTCGAAATTTCATAATTACATCTTGAAAACTTTTACCATTTTCAAAAAATGTTGTAATAACAAAAACACGTTGTTCCTTCGAGTAACGTTCCATATTAACTAACCGGAATGTATTTAGAATATACCTAAAGAAACCTCGTATAAAAATTCCAGGTAGAAACAAAATGGCGGCAAAATCAAAATGATATCTCAATTTTGAACACCCTATATATTAGAAAGTAGAATTTACCATATGGAATACGTTATGGACGAGAAGAAACGATATGAGAATATAAAAATTAAATCGAAAAAGAAAGAAGAAATTTTTATTCAGGATTAATAAATAAAAATCCGAGAAGTGGAAGAAATCTATGGGGCGTTTACAAAAGGATTATGTTGAATAGCGACCCCTCAAGCTTAGAAACGCTAAAACTAATCGAGTATAGACATACACTAATATCGGAAAAATCTATTATTTCGGAGGCGATGAATGAATTTTTCAGTAATATTATAAGCGTACTTATACTTCCCTCAGACGAGATTGATACAACCTATCTCAACACTTTTGATCATAATATACTATCAAAGTTTGAATTAACACTTACAAAGGAGAAATTAATGAAATTATTAAAACATTAAATGCTAATGGATCTGAAGGAATATCAACTAAATTTATAGTAAATTTCGCTGCTCGTTTAATTCCTTTAATAGTTAAGTTTGTTAATAAATCTTTTGAAACGGGCGTTTTTCCAGACTCGATGAAGTCAGCAATAGTAACACCTATTCATAAAGATGGCAGCAAAATTGATCCAAACAACTATCGTCCTGTATCAGTCTTAACCTCCTTTTCAAAAATATTTGAAAAAGTTATTAAGTATAGATTATCACTGTTCCTTAGTGCAAATGGAGTACTATCCGAGTCATAATTGGGTTTCGAACAAAATTCTAATACTGTGGCTGCATGTCTGGAGTTAAATGAGTTTATCACGAATAGTTTGGAAGGTAAAAAGTATACTGCATGTGTCTTCCTGGACTCAAAAAAAGCTTTTGACTGTGTGGATCATGGAATCCTACTGCACAAATTATATCTTTTAAAATTTGAGTCTCGCCAGATAAGCTATTTTAAATCGTATTTGACAAATCGAAACCAAATAGTACGTATCGGCAATTTTCTGAGTACCAAAAGAGTAATTAGTAAGGGTGTACCACAAGGATCCATTCTTGGGCCGGACCTTTTTAAAATTTATATCAACGATATAACATCATTACGGCTTAAAGATATTGTACAACTATATGCAGATGACACAGTAATAAAATACGCGTGTAGCAGTGAAACAGATACAAGGGAAGCAATAAATTATGATCTAGGACTCATCAATGAGTGGCTTCTAAAACATCGTATGCTATTAAATGCAAAAAAATGTAAAATAATATTGTTTGGTAATAAGGCATTGTCTGATACGGAAATTATTTTTAATAACGAAGTTATTGAGATTGTAAAATCTTTGAACTATCTTTGAACTATTGACAATAAACTTAAGTGGGAGGATCACATAGACAATATTTCAAAAAAAAATGCACCGTATGTATTTATCCTAAAAAGGCTAAAGAAATATTTAAATGTAAACTCATTGTACTGTATTTATTCGTAGTATATAATTTCAAACTTAGACTACGTGAATCCCATATGGAATAGAGCATCTGCTATACAATTATCTTAGTTAGATAAACTTAACAAAAAAGCTATTAAAATAATGAATAACTATCCTCGGATGTATCCTAGTGACTTACTGTACACAAGTAAGTACATGAGTCTAGAAAATATTGGCAAAAAATAACTTTATATTATAGCTTTCAAAATAGTGAATAATTTAATTAAACACAAATTTATATTGAATAGAAATATTGATATACATACATATAATACTAGAAATAAATCTAATTTTTACTTGTCGCTTTTCAAAACAAATAAACAGAGAAATAGCTGCTTATATAACTGTTTAAAAGTCTTTAATGACTTACCACCTCTCTAATGGAAATAAATAACATCAGTTTATTTAAAAAAAGAGTGAAATAATTATTATGTAACTAGTTTTGTAGCTGATATGTAGTACATAAAATACTAATAATACTAACAATAATAATAATAGCATTAGAATATTAAATCTATCTAAATTTTGTATTTAGTTTTTAACTATTTTTACTAAATTACGATTATTTTTGTTTTATCATATTAAAATATTGTATAAAATGAATTATTTAATTATTACATCATAAAACTATTGTTAAATTCCTATTTGTGCATAAATAGAATTATAATTACATAATATGAGTAATATACTTATTAGATTCAAGCTGAACTATAGATGTAAAATTATGCTTTTAAATTTCAAATTTTTACACTTTTTTTTTTTTTTTTTTTTTTATTATACCCGTACGATAGGATCGGGTACAATAAAATTACTCCTCCGTTTGTAACACCTCGAAATAAGTGAGCTAGATATACCTTCAAAGGTATGGATCGGATCAGAAAAAAATTCTAAGACTTTTGAGCCATGTCCGTCCGTCAGCACGCTAACTCAAAAACTAAGAAAGCTAGAATCTTGAAATTTACACAAAATATTCTTGGAGTAATTTGTAGGTTCCCTATTTTTTTTTGGTTGAGTTTGGACCAAAACTTAGAGTAGCTCTCGAACACCTAACTTTTAGATCCCGACATTTTTTTTGAAATAGAGCTATGATTTAATTTTAACTGCTGATAGATCTCACAAAAATATTAATTTAATTTTTTATAACTTTTTTTCGTAGCCCCACCCGTTACGGAGCTACAGCTCCCCAAAGGTTCAAAAAAGCTCTATATTTAAATTGTTATAGCACAAGTTGTATAAGGTATATCTTCATTTTGAAAACGCCAAACGATTACTACTTTCATTAGCTTTAAAAGTATATATACAATAAATATATATTTGTGGCATACGGTGTCTTAATTTACCGTTATGCGAAACTAAAATTTTGCAAAATCCTTTAACCCTTCTATCTTCTAAACGGTTAAAGTTGGAAACTTGAAATTTTGACAGAAGTTAGATCTTTGAAAATAAGTATTTAAGAAGAAATTTTTTTTGTATCACTCCCCGTTTAGGAGCTGTAAGGGGTAAAAAACTGAAAATTTGCTATTTTTAAACACCTGTAACTTGAACACCTGTTAAAATTTTTTTAAAGTAATACACAAAAATTAAAGCTTCAATATTATACTCTTATTTCTGTTAACAACTTTATTTAATAATATATGGTTACTTCATAATTGACGAAAGAGTTACTTGATTTTTTCAAATTTTCTAACAAATTTTTTGCATTTTGCTTTACTCGATAATTTGAAATTGTGGAGGATATAATGCGTAGTACAAAAAAATGTAAATAAATAAACAACATAACAACATAAAATTGAAGAATTTTTATTTATATGATATTGTTATATATACATACTTATATAATATCATGTTTATTTACATATCGTATATGTCACTAGTGAATGAATGATAAGAGTATAGATGTATATTATATAGCGCCGTATTTACATACATCTATGTATTTTATTGTACTTATAAGAAATTATTCTGTCAATGGAATATTTAAATATAATATAATATAATATTTAAAATTATATTTACTATTTTGTACTAAGTAAATTTAATATACTTTTACCGCTTAGTATTAAATGGTACTATAGAATATTTGAAAAAGTTTTGGATTGATAATCGTTATGTGGAAGGTTAAAATCTGCTTTTAAAGAATGTATAAACATATAGTTTGAATATATGTACAACCCATAATTCTAGAAATTATAAAATTCACCCAAATTATTTTAAAATACTAAAATATTTAAAAAATAATATTGTAAGCAAAGTGACAGGCTGTGAACATACTAACGGTTCGTACGGGTATCTAAGAGTTGACAAAGGCAACTGTATTCTTCCTCGTTTTTAATATCATTTCTCTTTTAACATGTTTTGTATTCATTAAAAACTTATTAGAATAAGGTTAAATAAAAATCTGCAAAATTTGAGGTTCGTGTTTCTTTTTTATTCCAGCAATTTACTTTTATATTATAACAGTCCAAAATGCTTGCACTAGCAACTCACTTTTATATTATAACAGTCCAAAAAGCTAAAGTTTTGCAATCAATTTTATTTTCTACTTTTTAGAGGGCGAATTCGGTTTTGATAAATATGTATTTTAAATATATGCATATGTATTTTAAAAATGATTTTTTTACTTATTATTTTATTTTATACTTTTTAGTTTTAAATGAAACACATAATTTAAATTTAAAAAATATGGGATATTTTTACATACATTAATTATTATTTCTGATATAAAATACGTTTTACAATTTTATACCAAATGTTTAAGTAAATTAAGAGACGTTAAATCGATTCCATTACAGCAAGAGTAAACATTTTATTCCAGTAATTCATAAATAATGAAAGTACCTCGAAGGGTTAAATATGTACCAAAATACTGTGATTATAAATATTACAATGCAATTTTAGTTGAAGCAATATTTCTAACACGTATGAAAATGATATAGGTACATAAATGTATTTTACTGCATATTTCTATGGTATAGTACATATTAGTAGTATATTGTATATCCAAACAAACATTTAACCTTGAACACCTACCTACATACCTAATCCCTTAATAAGATCATGCAGTAAAAATTTTTGACAAATATCTTGATTTAAATTATAAACAAATGGAGCGGAACAAAATAATTTAGGAAATTAGTTTAACATATTATTTACATACGTACGTACATATTTACATACGTAGTTTTAATTTTTTGTGTTGACAAAATTTTGTTTGTAAATCATAATGCGTAATGCGCAAAAGCATAATTTTGTAATGATCTTTACTTTTTATATTCTTTACTATATACATACAAAAATATATTATGTATGTATGTAGTTTGAATTTGACAATTGGAATTATTTTGAATGAAATTTTATATGTATATCTATATACACAATCGACATAATGTTCCTAAATAAAACACATAAAACATTAATTTTTAACGCCATGCATATTCAATATGCAATAAAGAATGTTGACAACAAATATTCTGATTTAAATCCTAAACAAATGTTTTAAAACAAAATAATTTAGCAACATAAAAATATTGTACCTATATACTTTGTGTTTTGCTAAATTCTAATACAAAATACATGTGCACATCAAGATTGATTGAACTAAATTATTATAGGAGGAAAGATCAAATAATATGTGTATATTACACATAAAATTTTATTAAAAAATTGTTGATGAATACAGTTAACAAAAAAAAAAAAAATGTACCGTACACGAATTGGATTCGAACCAAATTATTCTTACTTTCAAAACCTGTACACTCTTCTCTGCACTATACAACACTTAAATATTTAATGAACATATTACGAACATAAAATCTTAATTTTTAACCATGCATATTCAATATGCATTAAAGAATGTTGACAGCAAATATTTTGATTTAAATACTAAACAAATGTTGTAAACAAAATAATTTAGCAACATACATAAAAATATACTATATAGGAGAAAAGATCAAAAATATGTTGCGTGTGTATTGTATGCATGAATTTAGAGATAAAAATTTAAGTTTCAAATTCATATATACAAAATATATATAAATATTTTATTCAAAAAATGTTAATGAATAGATAGTTAAAAAAAAAAAAGTTGCATGTGAACTGGACTCGAACAACATGACCCCCACTTATGAAACCTGTACACTTTCCTCTGCACCATACAACACTTACAAATGTTGCTAACAGATTACGAAGATAATAAAAAGCGTGACAGAATGACAAATAAATAAATAAATAAACCGACAGCGACGAGTTAATATAAAAGCATATAAAAGAAGTTAAGTTTAAGGTACAACAAAAAAAAGAATAAGTTAAGTTTAATTAGTTAATATTAAAAAAGAAAAAAAATAGAAATGTATGAAGTTAATTTTAAGTTTTTGGAAAAAATGCAACATAATTTTAAGGTATATAAATAATTAAAGTAGAAATAGTAAAGGAAAAAAGAAAAATGTATATTATATCAAAAATTTACTAAAAAATTTAAAATTGTTGAGGAATAAAATAAAATAATAAAATAAAAATATAAAAAATAATTTTGTATTCTTATTTAATTTGAACCATTAACGAAAAAGTAAAACAATATTCAACAAATAATTATTGTATTGGATAAGCGACGTCCATGACAGAAATGACAAAAAAATATAGATAGAAAAAAAAAAAAAATAATAGGAGAAAAAAAAGTGCACTTATCTTATTTATGGTTCCAAATCCGAGATCATAATACACACAAAAAGAAATTAGAATTATGAAAATGAAATATAAGCAAAATAAAAACAAAATAAAATTAAAAACTAAATTTTATTAAAAACTCTATAAAGACGACCTTTCTCTTCGAGTGTCAAACTGAATTGTCTTTCAAATTCACATGCCCACATTTCAATTACTTCATAGCTAAGCCTTCTTAATCTTCCGTTTTTTGTTTCTGTTCTTTTATATTTCAGATTAAGAGTATTATTTGAATCATTATGTAGAGGTTCATTGTGGCTATATAATAAACATATATGGTGACTATGCCAATAATACTCATCAAATTCAAATAATTGTTTAGTTCTTTCACAAAAAACATCAGCCTTTTCATCTGCGATTATTACTTCTCGTCCTCTGTCTCCATATCTAATAATATTCCGGTTTTCCTCCTATAAAATTGGCCATTGAATTGCTTCTGTGAATTGTTTATCTGTATTTTTTGTTATTGCTTCCAAAAACCGTTCTACATTGCATTGCATTCTACATTTTTGCGTTTAAAAAGTTTTGTCAAAATTTCAAACATGCTTCTGATAATATTTTGAATATTAAACTCTTCATAAACCGTTGCATATTAAACTCTTCGTTTTTATGTTCTTCAAACCAGCTTAGAAATCGTTCACGTTCTTCAAATTTCATTGTGTTTGGAGTGTAATATTCTACAACTGGTAATTTACCAACAACATAATTATATTGGTAATTTTGAAACCAATTGGAAAATAATTTAAGAAATTGATAAACTTTACATTGTCCAGCTGTAAAAGTATTATTTTTGTTCTTTTTTGTCCCCTCATAATTATATCAGAAGTTAATTTAGTTTTTAAAAGAATATGATTTAAAATAATTTACTTGTATGTCTGACCATTGTGCACTATTACTATTACTTTTTTAAATTGTTTCCTAAGTTTTAAAATATTGTTCAAAAATCTTTGTACAATATTTTTTTCTTGTATAATAGTTAATCTAAACTTGCATTTTTGACAAAATATTAGGTTATTAATCAACAGCCATAAATTAAATCTTTTTTCGTATACGCATAGGTTTGCTTCGTGTTGTTTTATTGTTTGAACATATATAAAACATTTTTTCATTCTGGTTTACTCCTTTCCTGTTTTATAAAGTATTTATTTATTTATTTTCATTCAGTGTCTTAAAAGAGTGATCTCATTACAGACTCTAAATAACTAATTAAAATTGAAAAAGTAATGTAACAGCATAAAAAAACAAGTTGTGAAAAAATTCAGTAAATCAATTATACAGGGAACAGCAACAAAAAAACAGAAATAGAAGTTAAACAAAAACAAGTAATTTACATTAGAAGATTCAATTCTTTAATGTGTAAAACTTAAATAAAAAATTTCATATTGAAAATTTTGATATTGATTATTTCTATAATTAGTTATGAATGATTATGTTAATATTCTTTTGAGGTTAGGTGTTGTTTCTTGCTTTAAGTTGACATCAAGATTATTGTACAGCTTAGCGCCCATATATACAGTGGTTCGAGATCGATATTGTTATGTTCTTATTGTATCAAAATGGAATGAATCTTTGCTTGTGGTATTGGCATTATGTACATCATTTTCCTGCTTGAAAGTAGATGTTGTATGGATATTATTGTTGTTATATTATGTATATGTACGATAAACTTGACTTGAATTAGGTCTTTGATTAATAGGAGTTTATTTGCTTTGTGACTAAAATATATTCTTCCACTCCAGGTAAAGGATTTTTACTGCCTTATTTTGGATGACTTGAATATTTTCGATAGCCTTTTTTGAACTAGTGGCCCATAATTTTATACCATAACTAAGATGACAGTTTTGCTATTGTATGGTACATGACAACTTTTATAATAGTAAACGCAACAAAAAGCTCCTGTTAATAATTTTAACAAATCATAATGCCCATTAATTTATAATAAATTTAATTTATTTAAACTAGTATTTTCTCCTTCAAAAATTACTTCGCGATCTGATACTCACTAATAATATAAAAATTTTGCTAAATTTTGATTATTTAAATTCGATTTACATTTCCTTTTATTATTAATTTGATTTCAATTTCATTTTAAATAATTTAGAACAATTGTATCATTAACATAAATTTTTACTAATCACTCTGTTACAATAAGTTTTAATGAGAAACTTGCAGTTAATTAATAATTATACTCATCTCATGTATTAGATATTATAAATTTCATATTTTATCATTTTTTAGTTAGTTGTTGCTAAGCCGTAAAGAAATGAAATTCAATAAGAATTTTGTAATTTGAATTTATATTAAAAAGAAAAGTGATGTTTTTTTTTTTAATATTTCAAAATTCTGTATTAAATCAAATACAGAACAAAATTTGAAGATTCTACCGAGATAAAATCCTAAAATCTCACAATTTAATTAATAATTGAAAATTTTAACATAATATTAATAATCAATAATTTTATAATTTATAAGATTCTTAACTAATTTTGAACTTTAAATAAGATCTATAGAGTGTAGAATCGGTTCGCGTTGGGTTGGTTTGTGTGGTAAAAGCATTAATTCAAGTGAGGTATCTTTGGTATAAAAAATAAAATGAAAGGTGTATAAATCTAATATTTAATAAAATCATCTTCATTTTTGACCATAAATATATCCTTTTTTGGGAAACTGATTATAAAGGAATTTAATAGCTATATACATTCGCATAAAGTGGCGAAAATCTAATTTGGAAAGAAAAAGTTCGAGAATTGGTAATTTGAAAACCACATGTTCATATAACAGAATTTATTACATCACTTATACCTACAACAGCTATCACAGACAAAGAACGGATATCAGACATAGCTCCACCCAAAAAATTTTCTATGTTAAACTAAAAAAAAAAATATTTTGTTATATAATCATATAAAACCTAGCATAAAGGCATATTCTTTTTATGCACATATATTTTACAATAATAACATAGAATTATTATACATACTAAATTTTTTAAATAAATTATTTCATAATACGTATTAAAATTTTTGCTACATGGCTACACACATAATTAAATATAAATAAATATAACTAGGTACATACAACAAAGTTAAATTCTAATACACTTTATTATTACAGTTAGAATTTAGGAACTTATTCTCATCATCATTTTAAATTTAGCAACATCATCACAAATAATATTATACATTTCGGCACTTGCAACATTTCTAAATTGAATCACAGTTCAATCTTAACAACATTTTCGCAACATTTGATACTCAACATTGTTGCAACATTATTGGATACAATCAACATTGTGAAGTTATGCAATACATATTTTGTACTTTCGTCTCAAATTGAAGCAGTGGTCATCAAATTTGCGCTCAACCAGTATTTCTCAACTTGCTGTATGTATATTATTCAACATCAATAAATTTCAAGTACATATGTACATTTTATTCGGGATTTTTGTACATTTATTTAAATATTTTATTAAAATATTTTATAAAATATAATAAAAATTTAAATAGAAATTTAATGAATGAAAAATTTAATAGATACCTAAATAAATTACACAAAGACTATACATTTTTTAAAAACTTTTTGGAAGTTAATATTTATAATTTATTAATTCATCTTTGGGTAAATTCCTATTTGAGGTGCATCACTGTTTGTCACCTGAGTACGTGCATTTGAAAGTAATTAAGGATATAAATTCTTAAATTATCATTTGGACAGCTACATTTCCTGTCACATGATTGGGTGTACGTTTAAATAACCTAAAGTATATTAAATAACAATCAGCTAAATAAACGTAAAATATCTATGAATAAAATCAAAAGTTTATTTACTATTTGAAACTTTAATTAGAAAAAATAAATAAAATAGGCTTTATTAAATTTGTTGCGATTTGTAAATAAATTAAAATAAATATTGTAATTATCACAATAAAAAAAAAAAAATCATGTCAACTGTAGAGAATTCTACAAATATACAGGTCCTTCGTGCTAGTGCAAAGGGTTCTTTGACTAAAATTAAAAGGCTTGTTGAGTCGAAAAGGAATACAATAACTTTGCCAGACTTACAGTGTAGATTAGGAATACTGGAATTCTATTTATTCTACAGCAGCTTATATCCTATCATGGCCAATATAAGACATTGTTACCCGATGATACTTCTCATCCAGAATATCGAACTGAATGCGAAGAAAGTTATTTCCTACCAAGACTTTAATCAAAACATTAATAAGTGATCATAAGGTTACTTCTCAATTATTGGCATCTGAATTATCGGCAAATCGTCAAAATAATGATCATTATATTTATTCGTGCTCAACATTTATAAAGCTACCAATCCATGATCGCTTTGCCAATGTTAAAGATATCAGTCTTTGTATAAATTGACTGAATAAAGACCATGCATTTACAAATTATAACGATAAATCAAAATGCAGAGTTTGTTCAAAACCACATCACACATTGCTTCATCGCTATGCTGACACTTCTTCAGCATTTCAAAATCAAACTGCTTCCTCCATACAGTCCATTGCTGCAAAATCTTCGTCATTCTTTTATATTAATTCTTCAACTAATGAAACTTCTTCAGTTGGCGAAAGCTGTTCAAGTCAAACCATCTTAGCTACTGCATTAGTCAATACCCGGATACAAAGCCCGTACTTTTAGGCCAGATAAGGTCTTACTTGATTCCAGATCTCAACTCAATTTTATTTCAAGTCGATTGGCTTATCAATTGGGACTAAAATTAAACAAAATGCCCACTAATTTCCATGGTATAGGTGGTGTCAAATCTTAAACGCAATTTTCAACACATGCTATTGTTAAATCAAGACTTAACAACTTCGTTGCCAATCTAGACATGCTTATCTTACCTGCTGTATCAGTCAAAATGCCAGACCCTTCATTCAAAATCGATAACTGGAAAATTTCAAAAAATATTCAATTGGCAGATCCAACTTTCTTCAATCAACAAAGAATCGATTTTTAATTGACGCCGATATATATATTTTTTATTTTTTTCTTTGTCTTGACCAAATTAAGCTTGGCGAAAATCTGCCATCTTTTCAAAAAATAATGCTTGGTTGAGTTGTCTCTGGAAAGTATAACTCAAATAACAGTCACGCTAAATCTTTCCTTTTTACTTCCAAAATACATACTGAAACTGGAATTGTTGATGAAATTAATAAACTTCTTAAAGAGTTCTGGGAAATTGAGTGCTTTGAAGACTCAGCAATTAAATTAACCGAAGAACAAATCATCTGCCGCGATTTATTCTCCAAAAATATCAAAATTTCAACATCAACATTCCTTTAAGTCAAATCACAATGATCTTGGATCCTCTCGAATGATTGCAAAAAAACGATTTTACAGCCTCAAAAGCGATTAAATTCATTGCCACATTTGAAAGTTCAATATTCTGAGTTTCTTAGGGAATATTTGTTCTTCACCATATGCAGTTGGTCCGAAAATCACTAGAATTCATGGTCAAATATTACTTGCCACACCATTGTATTCTTAAGCCTGACCCTTCAACAACAAAGGTCCGTGTTGTTTTTGATGACAGTTGTAAAACTGATACCAATTTAGCATTGAATGACGTGTTAATGGTTGGTTCTGTAGTTCAGGAGGACCTTTTTACAATTTGATTGAGATGGCGTTGCCATAAGTAGCCATAAAGACAGATATTTCAAAGATGTATCGGTAGTTTTTAGTGGACGAAGCTGATCCATTCCATCAGTGTATTCTTTGGAGAGAATATTAAACAGCCTTTACAAACTTATAGGTTGAAAACAGTCACCTATGGCACTTTATCAGCTTCACACCAGGCTACTGAATCTATCTATTCTAAATTTCAAGAAACTCATCCTCTAGAAGCTGAACTCATTCGTAAAGATTTTTATACAGACGATTCTATAAGTGGCGCTGACTCATACTCCGGAATTACTCAGAAAAATTCCAGAAAAGGATGAAGAGACACTATTAAGTATAAATAGTTCTGCAATCTTAAAAACTGTGGGTATAAGTTGGCAACCATGTATTGACCAACTAAAATTTATTGTTGATAACAGCTTATTTGACCAAAGGACTATTACCAAATGCATAGTTCTTTCCGACATGTCTCGTTTGTACGATCCGTTGCGACTCAATAATGTCATTGCTGTAAAAATGCAGGTTTTTATGCAAGGTCTTTGGATACTCAAATTAGATTGGGACGAACCCTTACCCATGTTTTATACAATGAAATGGACCAAATTACGAGTATTACTTAATCATTTCGAAATTCCGAAGTAGATATTTGTTGCAGAACCGATCAGTCATATCGAACTTGATGCGTTTTGCGACGCCATTCTAATGCAAATGGATGCTGCATTTATGTTCGATATATAGATAATAGCGTCAATATCCAAAGTTATCTCCTAACTGCAAAGTCAAAAACTGCAACAATTAAAACTCAATCTATATCTCGTCTAGAATATTGCGCGGCTCTTCTTTTGGCCAACGTTATGGAAAGAGTTAACAAAATCTTAAATTTCAAAATTTGTAACGTCCTAATGTGGACTGCTTCTTAAATTATTCTCGAGTGGTTGTCTGCCCACCCGTCAAATTGGGTAGTATTTGTAGCCAATAGAGTATCAGCTATGATACAGCAAATTACCGAAAATTATACTTGGAAACACGTAACCTCAAAATTTAATGCCGCCGACATTATATCTAGGGGTGCTATCATATCAGAATTAATTGTATCCAGTTGGTTTATTCCTTTTTGGGGATGGGATGTATGTGCACTGCCTTAGATAGGATATCTACAAAAGAAGAGGGATAAAAGGAAGAGATTGCGCAATGGTTTCGCAATAGTAGAAAAAGTATTTTTTAAAACTGCAGTAATGGCATCCGGACCGGCTGACTTTTCTGTATCCAAATTTTTAAGAGCTTTAAGAACTGCACGAGTTTTGAAAGAAATTCTACCTATAACAATAAATTAAAGAAATAATTTAATATATAAAAAAATGAGCCGAAAAAATTTAAAATTATTTATATATATAAAAAATATATTTATATTTATATATAAAAAATTTAATATATAAAAAAAAGGAGAAAAAAAAAAGTTAAAACACAGATAAAAAATTAACTATAGTATATATAGTATACTATATATACTATATATAGTATAGTATATATAGTATTATACTATCACAATAAAAAAAAAAGAAAACTTTAACTAAAAGGCATCTAATTTAAAATTTTAAAATATAATACCGATACATTTATAAAGTTAAACAAATACCAATAAACATAAATCTGTATTAAATATAAAGAGCAAAACTTTTTTAAAATTAAATTAAAACTAATACAAAATTATAATTTTGCTAACTAACTAATATCTCTAACTAATATTAACTTATAAATTAATGCAAATATAACTGCAATTTTACAATTTAGTTAATATATATGCTTATTTAAACTAGTGTGAATTGAGTACAAATAAATACTATAAACTTATTTCAAACATATATCTGCAAACAGAGTGATCATCATACTCGGCAACATAAAGACTTTAATATTTTCTTTTTAAATCTTAAAATAAAAGATAAATTATAAATATAATAACATACCAGTTAAAAAGATTTTATCTAAAAAATATAAAATACATTAAAATTAATTAATATATATAAAGCAAATAACAGCATTTCTAAATAAATAACTTATTACTTATTAGTACTCAGAAAAAAAGGTCAAACAATGTTCGGCGTGCAATAAAACCTTTTATGGTAAAACAAAGGGCATTCAATGTACTGGGCCACGTCGATATTTCTTTCATATGACGAAGAAGTGTACATCGATGGCGGATGATGTTTTCAAAGCTGTTGAAGCTGGGTCGGCAATTTGGAAATGCGGAACTTGTTCGGCTCAATCAAACGAATCCTTCATTGTTGTTGGCGACGAGGAACCTGGCGCTTCAGTGGGTATTACTGCACCCGTTAATTTACTGGACCTAAATTCAATGATGGAAGTTTTCCCAGAGCTGCATAATTTGTCTCCTGGAGAGTGCTCTGTTAATACTCTAGCCACATGCATGAAACAACTGATGATAGTTCTTACTGAAGTACAAAAATCTCATACGTTTCTTAGGAATAAGATCGAGGACCTCCTAAAAAAAACAAGGAAGTATTAGATTAAAATAAGTTACTACGAAATAAACTTAGTGAGTTTGAAAATAAGTCAATATATCAATTTTATTTCAAGTCGATTGGCTTATCAATTGGGACTAAAATTAAACAAAATGCCCACTAATTTTCATGGTATAGGTGGTGTCAAATCTTAAACGCAATTTTCAACACATGCTATTGTTAAATCAAGACTTAACAACTTCATTGCCAATCTAGACATGCTTATCTTACCTGCTGTATCAGTCAAAATGCCAGACCCTTCATTCAAAATCGATAACTGGAAAATTTCAAAAAATATTCAATTGGCAGATCCAACTTTCTTCAATCAACAAAGAATCGATTTTTAATTGACGCCGATATATTTTTTAACCTTCTTTGTCTTGACCAAATTAAGCTTGGCGAAAATCTGCCATCTTTTCAAAAAATAATGCTTGGTTGAATTGTCTCTGGAAAGTATAACTCAAATAACAGTCACGCTAAATCTTTCCTTTTTACTTCCAAAATACATACTGAAACTGGAAATGTTGATGAAATTAATAAACTTCTTAAAGAGTTCTGAGAAATTGAGTGCTTTGAAGACTCAGCAATTAAATTAACCGAAGAACAAATCATCTGCCGCGATTTATTCTCCAAAAATATCAAAATTTCAACATCAACATTCCTTTAAGTCAAATCACAATGATCTTGGATCCTCTCGAATGATTGCAAAAAAAACGATTTTACAGCCTCAAAAGCGATTAAATTCATTGCCACATTTGAAAGTTCAATATTCTGAGTTTCTTAAGGAATATTTGTTCTTCACCATATGCAGTTGGTCCGAAAATCACTAGAATTCATGGTCAAATATTACTTGCCACACCATTGTATTCTTAAGCCTGACCCTTCAACAACAAAGGTCCGTGTTGTTTTTGATGACAGTTGTAAAACTGATACCAATTTACATTGAATGACGTGTTAATGGTTGGTTCTGTTCAGGAGGACCTTTTTACAATTTTATTGAGATGGCGTTGCCATAAGTAGCCATAAAGACAGATATTTCAAAGATGTATCGGCAGTTTTCAGTGGACGAAGCTGATCCATTCCATCAGTGTATTCTTTGGAGAGAATATTAAACAGCCTTTACAAACTTATAGGTTGAAAACAGTCACCTATGGCACTTTATCAGCTTCACACCAGACTACTGAATCTATCTATTCTAAATTTCAAGAAACTCATCCTCTAGAAGCTGAACTCATTCGTAAAGATTTTTATGTAGACGATTCTATAAGTGGCGCTGACTCATACTCCGGAATTACTCAGAAAAATTCCAGAAAAGGATCAAGAGACACTATTAAGTATAAATAGTTCTGCAATCTTAAAAACTGTGGGTATAAGTTGGCAACCATGTATTGACCAACTAAAATTTATTGTTGATAACAGCTTATTTGACCAAAGGACTATTACCAAATGCATAGTTCTTTCCGACATGTCTCGTTTGTACGATCCATTGCGACTCAATAATGTCATTGCTGTAAAAATGCAGGTTTTTATGCAAGGTCTTTGGATACTCAAATTAGATTGGGACGAACCCTTACCCATGTTTTATACAATGAAATGGACCAAATTACGAGTGGTTTAGTATTACTTAATCATTTCGAAATTCGGAAGTAGATATTTGTTGCAGAACCGATCAGTCATATCGAACTTGATGCGTTTTGCGACGCCATTCTAATGCAAATGGATGCTGCATTTATGTTCGATATAGAGATAATAGCGTCAATATCCAAAGTCATCTCCTAACTGCAAAGTCAAAAACTGCAACAATTAAAACTCAATCTATACCTCGTCTAGAACATTGCGCGGCTCTACTTTTGGCCAACGTTATGGAAAGAGTTAACAAAATCTTAAATTTCAAAATTTGTAACGTCATAATGTGGACTGCTTCTTAAATTATTCTCGAGTGGTTGTCTGCCCACCCGTCAAATTGGGTAGTATTTGTAGCCAATAGAGTATCAGCTATGATACAGCAAATTACCGAAAATTATACTTGGAAACACGTAACCTGAAAATTTAATGCCGCCGACATTATATCTAGGGGTGCTATCATATCAGAATTGATTGTATCCAGTTGGTTTATTCCTTTTTGGGGATGGGATGTATGTGCACTGTCTTAGATAGGATATCTACAAAAGAAGAGGGATAAAAGGAAGAGAGTGCGCAATGGTTTCGCAATAGTAGAAAAAGTATTTTTTAAAACTGCAGTAATGGCATCCGGACCGGCTGACTTTTCTGTATCCAAATTTTTAAGAGCTTTAAGAACTGCACGAGTTCTGAAAGAAATTCTACCTAAGGAGCAGTTAACCTCGGGAAGAATGCATTGTCTTTGTGTTGACTGGGGCAATGTTGAATTGGAGGCGAAATTTTTGGCATATAAATCTGCTTTTTCTTTGGGATCGGGCTTTTTCTACAATTTCGTCATTGTTATGAACCCAAGGCGGGAACGAAGAACCGCCACTTTCACCGTTAAGGCCCTTAGGAAGGGTCCAAAAGGATTTGCTATTTTTAGGAATATGCAAAAGTTGTCTTCTCAACCGTCTGTTGTGCAAGAACTTTTCTTGTTGATAACTCTCTTACACCAGTTTCTAACCGCAATATAGTTCGCCCTATTAGCTTCAATCCTATCACTCTTGTATATTTGAAAAGCTTCCTCCTTTTTAGATATTGCATTTGCACAAATGCGATTAAACCAAGATTTGAGTGGCCTTTTAATACTTTTCATAGAGTGAGGTAAGCTCTCATCCCTAGATGAATTATTTCACTAATCGCATTGGTTGCAAAGTCAACATTTATATTACTAAAGCACAAAGACCAATCAAAAGCTTTAGCATGGCTATAACGCTATACTATTTTTTTTGGGACAGGTTTTTGACTGGTCTGAGTGCTAAGCTCGAGGTTAGTATTAATCAAGCAGTGGTCGGAACAATTAAGAGGAGAGCTAACTGAGACCTTGTATTTCTCAGGATGTGTAATCAGAAACAGGTCCAAGAGATGACCAACCTGGTCTACACGGTCGGCAATTCTAGTGGGATTTTGGACAAGTTGGGTAAGATGTAATAATGAAGCGAAAAGCTCAACTTGTTTCCCAATTAAGTTTTGACTGGGAGAATTGTCATTCGAGTAGTGGAGCCAGTTTCTATTATGTATATTGAAATCACCAGCCGCAACAATTTCAGATTGTGGATTTAATTCCAAAATTTCATTAATCTGGTTGGTGAGATTTTCAATCACCGAAATAGACTCCAGTTCACTAGAGTTAGGAGACCTGTATAAGTAGTATATATTTTGTTATATTTTGAACAATTATATTTTGAACATTCACCGAGTGCAGACGTGTTTAAGGAGAAAATTTTGAAAATTTTGAATTTTTAAGTAAAAAATAAAAGATACATAAAATAAATACTTATAAAATTAAATTAATACGAAATAATAAATAAATGAAAAGTTAAACTAATACCAAATAACAATAAATTAAAGAAATAATTTAATATATAAAAACATGAGCCGTAAAAATTTAAAATTATTTATATATATAAAAAATATATTTATATTTATATATAAAAAATTTAATATATAAAAAAAAGGAGAAAAAAAAAAGTTAAAACACAGATAAAAAATTAACTATAGTATATAGTATACTATATATACTATATATACTATACTATATATAGTATAGTATATATAGTATTATACTATCACAATAAAAAAAAAAAAAGAAAACTTTAACTAAAAGGCATCTAATTTAAAATTTTAAAATATAATACCGATACATTTATAAAGTTAAACAAATACCAATAAACATAAATCTGTATTAAATATAAAGAGCAAAACTTTTTTAAAATTAAATTAAAACTAATACAAAATTATAATTTTGCTAACTAACTAATATCTCTAACTAATATTAACTTATAAATTAATGCAAATATAACTGCAATTTTACAATTTAGTTAATATATATGCATATTTAAACTAGTGTGAATTGAGTACAAATAAATACTATAAACTTATTTCAAACATATATCAGCAAAGAGAGTGATCAGCATACTCGGCAACATAAAGACTTTAATATTTTCTTTTTAAATCTTAAAATAAAAGATAAATTATAAATATAATAACATACCAGTTAAAAAGATTTTATCTAAAAAATATAAAATACATTAAAATTAATTAATATATATAAAGCAAATAACAGCATTTCTAAATAAATAACTTATTACTTATTAGTACTCAGAAAAAAAGGTCAAACAATGTTCGGCGTGCAATAAAACCTTTTATGGTAAAACAAAGGGCATTCAATGTACTGGGCCACGTCGATATTTCTTTCATATGACGAAGAAGTGTACATCGATGGCGGATGATGTTTTCAAAGCTGTTGAAGCTGGGTCGGCAATTTGGAAATGCGGAACTTGTTCGGCTCAATCAAACGAATCCTTCATTGTTGTTGGCGACGAGGAACCTGGCGCTTCAGTGGGTATTACTGCACCCGTTAATTTACTGGACCTAAATTCAATGATGGAAGTTTTCCCAGAGCTGCATAATTTGTCTCCTGGAGAGTGCTCTGTTAATACTCTAGCCACATGCATGAAACAACTGATGATAGTTCTTACTGAAGTACAAAAATCTCATACGTTTCTTAGGAATAAGATCGAGGACCTCCTAAAAAAAACAAGGAAGTATTAGATTAAAATAAGTTACTACGAAATAAACTTAGTGAGTTTGAAAATAAGTCAATATATCAATTTTATTTCAAGTCGATTGGCTTATCAATTGGGACTAAAATTAAACAAAATGCCCACTAATTTTCATGGTATAGGTGGTGTCAAATCTTAAACGCAATTTTCAACACATGCTATTGTTAAATCAAGACTTAACAACTTCGTTGCCAATCTAGACATGCTTATCTTACCTGCTGTATCAGTCAAAATGCCAGACCCTTCATTCAAAATCGATAACTGGAAAATTTCAAAAAATATTCAATTGGCAGATCCAACTTTCTTCAATCAACAAAGAATCGATTTTTAATTGACGCCGATATATTTTTTAACCTTCTTTGTCTTGACCAAATTAAGCTTGGCGAAAATCTGCCATCTTTTCAAAAAATAATGCTTGGTTGAGTTGTCTCTGGAAAGTATAACTCAAATAACAGTCACGCTAAATCTTTCCTTTTTACTTCCAAAATACTTACTGAAACTGGAAATGTTGATGAAATTAATAAACTTCTTAAAGAGTTCTGGGAAATTGAGTGCTTTGAAGACTCAGCAATTAAATTAACCGAAGAACAAATCATCTGCCGCGATTTATTCTCCAAAAATATCAAAATTTCAACATCAACATTCCTTTAAGTCAAATCACAATGATCTTGGATCCTCTCGAATGATTGCAAAAAAACGATTTTACAGCCTCAAAAGCGATTAAATTCATTGCCACATTTGAAAGTTCAATATTCTGAGTTTCTTAGGAAATATTTGTTCTTCACCATATGCAGTTGGTCCGAAAATCACTAGAATTCATGGTCAAATATTACTTGCCACACCATTGTATTCTTAAGCCTGACCCTTCAACAACAAAGGTCCGTGTTGTTTTTGATGACAGTTGTAAAACTGATACCAATTTACATTGAATGACGTGTTAATGGTTGGTTCTGTTCAGGAGGACCTTTTTACAATTTTATTGAGATGGCGTTGCCATAAGTAGCCATAAAGACAGATATTTCAAAGATGTATCGGCAGTTTTCAGTGGACGAAGCTGATCCATTCCATCAGTGTATTCTTTGGAGAGAATATTAAACAGCCTTTACAAACTTATAGGTTGAAAACAGTCACCTATGGCACTTTATCAGCTTCACACCAGACTACTGAATCTATCTATTCTAAATTTCAAGAAACTCATCCTCTAGAAGCTGAACTCATTCGTAAAGATTTTTATGTAGACGATTCTATAAGTGGCGCTGACTCATACTCCGGAATTACTCAGAAAAATTCCAGAAAAGGATCAAGAGACACTATTAAGTATAAATAGTTCTGCAATCTTAAAAACTGTGGGTATAAGTTGGCAACCATGTATTGACCAACTAAAATTTATTGTTGATAACAGCTTATTTGACCAAAGGACTATTACCAAATGCATAGTTCTTTCCGACATGTCTCGTTTGTACGATCCGTTGCGACTCAATAATGTCATTGCTGTAAAAATGCAGGTTTTTATGCAAGGTCTTTGGATACTCAAATTAGATTGGGACGAACCCTTACCCATGTTTTATACAATGAAATGGACCAAATTACGAGTGGTTTAGTATTACTTAATCATTTCGAAATTCGGAAGTAGATATTTGTTGCAGAACCGACCAGTCATATCGAACTTGATGCGTTTTGCGACGCCATTCTAATGCAAATGGATGCTGCATTTATGTTCGATATATAGATAATAGCGTCAATATCCAAAGTCATCTCCTAACTGCAAAGTCAAAAACTGCAACAATTAAAACTCAATCTATACCTCGTCTAGAACATTGCGCGGCTTTACTTTTGGCCAACGTTATGGAAAGAGTTAACAAAATCTTAAATTTCAAAATTTGTAACGTCATAATGTGGACTGCTTCTTAAATTATTCTCGAGTGGTTGTCTGCCCACCCGTCAAATTGGGTAGTATTTGTAGCCAATAGAGTATCAGCTATGATACAGCAAATTACCGAAAATTATACTTGGAAACACGTAACCTCAAAATTTAATGCCGCCGACATTATATCTAGGGGTGCTATCATATCAGAATTAATTGTATCCAGTTGGTTTATTCCTTTTTAGGGATGGGATGTATGTGCACTGTCTTAGATAGGATATCTACAAAAGAAGAGGGATAAAAGGAAGAGATTGCGCAATGGTTTCGCAATAGTAGAAAAAGTATTTTTTAAAACTGCAGTAATGGCATCCGGACCGGCTGACTTTTCTGTATCCCAATTTTTAAGAGCTTTAAGAACTGCACGAGTTCTGAAAGAAATTCTACCTAAGGAGCAGCTAACCTCGGGAAGAATGCATTGTCTTTGTGTTGACTGGGGCAATGTTGAATTGGAGGCGAAATTTTTGGCATATAAATCTGCTTTTTCTTTGGGATCGGGCTTTTTCTACAATTTCGTCATTGTTGTCAACCAAAGGCGGGAACGAAGAACCGCCACTTTCACCGTTAAGGCCCTTAGGAAGGGTCCAAAAGGATTTGCTATTTTTAGGAATATGCAAAAGTTGTCTTCTCAACCGTCTGTTGTGCAAGAACTTTTCTTGTTGATAACTCTCTTACACCAGTTTCTAACCGCAATATAGTTCGCCCTATTAGCTTCAATCCTATCACTCTTGTAGATTTGAAAAGCTTCCTCCTTTTTAGATATTGCATTTGCACAAATGCGATTAAACCAAGATTTGAGTGGCCTTTTAATACTTTTCATAGAGTGAGGTAAGCTCTCATCCCTAGATGAATTATTTCACTAATCGCATTGGTTGCAAAGTCAACATTTCTATTACTAAAGCACAAAGACCAATCAAAAGCTTTAAAAAATTTATCTAAACCTTCCCAGTTAGCATGGCTATAACGCTATACTATTTTTTTTGGGACAGGTTTTTGACTGGTCTGAGTGCTAAGCTCGAGGTTAGTATTAATCAAGCAGTGGTCGGAACAATTAAGAGGAGAGCTAACTGAGACCTTGTATTTCTCAGGATGTGTAATCAGAAACAGGTCCAAGAGATGACCAACCTGGTCTACACGGTCGGCAATTCTAGTGGGATTTTGGACAAGTTGGGTAAGATGTAATAATGAAGCGAAAAGCTCAACTTGTTTCCCAATTAAGTTTTGACTGGGAGAATTGTCATTGGAGTAGTGGAGCCAGTTTCTATTATGTATATTGAAATCACCAGCCGCAACAATTTCAGATTGTGGATTTAATTCCAAAATTTCATTAATCTGGTTGGTGAGATTTTCAATCACCGAAATAGACTCCAGTTCACTAGAGTTAGGAGACCTGTATAAGTAGTATATATTTTGTTATATTTTGAACAATTATATTTTGAACATTCACCGAGTGCAGACGTGTTTAAGGAGAAAATTTTGAATTTTTAAGTAAAAAATAAAAGATACATAAAATAAAAACTTATAAAATTAAATTAATACGAAATAATAAATAAATGAAAAGTTAAACTAATACCAAATAACAATAAATTAAAGAAATAATTTAATATATAAAAAAATGAGCCGAAAAAATTTAAAATTATTTATATATATAAAAAATATATTTATATTTATATATAAAAAATTTAATATATAAAAAAAAGGAGAAAAAACAAAAGTTAAAACACAGATAAAAAATTAACTATAGTATATAGTATACTATATATACTATATATACTATATATACTATACTATATATAGTATAGTATATATAGTATTATACTATCACAATAAAAAAAAAAAAAGAAAACTTTAACTAAAAGGCATCTAATTTAAAATTTTAAAATATAATACCGATACATTTATAAAGTTAAACAAATACCAATAAACATAAATCTGTATTAAATATAAAGAGCAAAACTTTTTTAAAATTAAATTAAAACTGATACAAAATTATTATTTTGCTAACTAACTAATATCTCTAACTAATATTAACTTATAAATTAATGCAAATATAACTGCAATTTTACAATTTAGTTAATATATATGCATATTTAAACTAGTGTGAATTGATTACAAATAAATACTATAAACTTATTTCAAACATATATCAGCAAACAGAGTGATCAGCATACTCGGCAACATAAAGACTTTAATATTTTCTTTGTAAATCTTAAAATAAAAGATAAATTATAAATATAACAACATACCAGTTAAAAAGATTTTATCTAAAAAATATAAAATACATTAAAATTAATTAATATATATAAAGCAAATAACAGCATTTCTAAATAAATAACTTATTACTTATTAGTACTCAGAAAAATGGTCAAACAATGTTCGGCGTGAAATAAAACCTTTTATGGTAAAACAAAGGGCATTCAATGTACTGGGCCATGTCGATATTTCTTTCATATGACGAAGAAGTGTACATCGATGGCGGATGATGTTTTCAAAGCTGTTGAAGCTGGGTCGGCAATTTGGAAATGCGGAACTTGTTCGGCTCAATCAAATGAATCCTTCATTGTTGTTGGCGACGAGGAACCTGGCGCTTCAGTGGGTATTACTGCACCCGTTAATTTACTGGACCTAAATTCAATGATGGAAGTTTTCCCAGAGCTGCATAATTTGTCTCCTGGAGAGTGCTCTGTTAATACTCTAGCCACATGCATGAAACAACTGATGATAGTTCTTACTGAAGTACAAAAATCTCATACGTTTCTTAGGAATAAGATCGAGGACCTCCTAAAAAAAAACAAGGAAGTTTTATCAATTTTATTTCAAGTCGATTGGCTTATCAATTGGGACTAAAATCAAACAAAATGCCCACTAATTTTCATGGTATAGGTGGTGTCAAATCTTAAACGCAATTTTCAACACATGCTATTGTTAAATCAAGACTTAACAACTTCGTTGCCAATCTAGACATGCTTATCTTACCTGCTGTATCAGTCAAAATGCCAGACCCTTCATTCAAAATCGATAACTGGAAAATTTCAAAAAATATTCAATTGGCAGATCCAACTTTCTTCAATCAACAAAGAATCGATTTTTAATTGACGCCGATATATTTTTTAACCTTCTTTGTCTTGACCAAATTAAGCTTGGCGAAAATCTGCCATCTTTTCAAAAAATAATGCTTGGTTGAGTTGTCTCTGGAAAGTATAACTCAAATAACAGTCACGCTAAATCTTTCCTTTTTACTTCCAAAATACATACTGAAACTGGAAATGTTGATGAAATTAATAAACTTCTTAAAGAGTTCTGGGAAATTGAGTGCTTTGAAGACTCAGCAATTAAATTAACCGAAGAACAAATCATCTGCCGCGATTTATTCTCCAAAAATATCAAAATTTCAACATCAACATTCCTTTAAGTCAAATCACAATGATCTTGGATCCTCTCGAATGATTGCAAAAAAACGATTTTACAGCCTCAAAAGCGATTAAATTCATTGCCACATTTGAAAGTTCAATATTCTGAGTTTCTTAGGAAATATTTGTTCTTCACCATATGCAGTTGGTCCGAAAATCACTAGAATTCATGGTCAAATATTACTTGCCACACCATTGTATTCTTAAGCCTGACCCTTCAACAACAAAGATCCGTGTTGTTTTTGATGACAGTTGTAAAACTGATACCAATTTAGCATTGAATGACGTGTTAATGGTTGGTTCTGTTCAGGAGGACCTTTTTACAATTTTATTGAGATGGCGTTGCCATAAGTAGCCATAAAGACAGATATTTCAAAGATGTATCGGCAGTTTTTAGTGGACGAAGCTGATCCATTCCATCAGTGTATTCTTTGGAGAGAATATTAAACAGCCTTTACAAACTTATAGGTTGAAAACAGTTACCTATGGCACTTTATCAGCTTCACACCAGACTACTGAATCTATCTATTCTAAATTTCAAGAAACTCATCCTCTAGAAGCTGAACTCATTCGTAAAGATTTTTATGTAGACGATTCTATAAGTGGCGCTGACTCATACTCCGGAATTACTCAGAAAAATTCCAGAAAAGGATCAAGAGACACTATTAAGTATAAATAGTTCTGCAATCTTAAAAACTGTGGGTATAAGTTGGCAACCATGTATTGACCAACTAAAATTTATTGTTGATAACAGCTTATTTGACCAAAGGACTATTACCAAATGCATAGTTCTTTCCGACATGTCTCGTTTGTACGATCCGTTGCGACTCAATAATGTCATTGCTGTAAAAATGCAGGTTTTTATGCAAGGTCTTTGGATACTCAAATTAGATTGGGACGAACCCATGTTTTATACAATGAAATGGACCAAATTACGAGTATTACTTAATCATTTCGAAATTCCGAAGTAGATATTTGTTGCAGAACCGATCAGTCATATCGAACTTGATGCGTTTTGCGACGCCATTCTAATGCTAATGGATGCTGCATTTATGTTCGATATATAGATAATAGCGTCAATATCCAAAGTTATCTCCTAACTGCAAACTCAAAAACTGCAACAATTAAAACTCAATCTGTACCTCGTCTAGAATATTGCGCGGCGCTACTTTTGGCCAACGTTATGGAAAGAGTTAACAAAATCTTAAATTTCAAAATTTGTAACGTCATAATGTGGACTGCTTCTTAAATTATTCTCGATTGGTTGTCTGCCCACCCGTCAAATTGGGTAGTATTTGTAGCCAATAGAGTATCAGCTATGATACAGCAAATTACCGAAAATTATACTTGGAAACACGTAACCTCAAAATTTAATGCCGCCGACATTATATCTAGGGGTGCTATCATATCAGAATTAATTGTATCCAGTTGGTTTATTCCTTTTTAGGGATGGGATGTATGTGCACTGTCTTAGATAGGATATCTACAAAAGAAGAGGGATAAAAGGAAGAGATTGCGCAATGGTTTCGCAATAGTAGAAAAAGTATTTTTTAAAACTGCAGTAATGGCGTCCGGACCGGCTGACTTTTCTGTATCCAAATTTTTAAGAGCTTTAAGAACTGCACGAGTTTTGAAAGAAATTCTACCTATAACAATAAATTAAAGAAATAATTTAATATATAAAAAAATGAGCCGAAAAAATTTAAAATTATTTATATATATAAAAAATATATTTATATTTATATATAAAAAATTTAATATATAAAAAAAAGGAGAAAAAAAAAAGTTAAAACACAGATAAAAAATTAACTATAGTATATATAGTATACTATATATACTATATATAGTATAGTATATATAGTATTATACTATCACAATAAAAAAAAAAAGAAAACTTTAACTAAAAGGCATCTAATTTAAAATTTTAAAATATAATACCGATACATTTATAAAGTTAAACAAATACCAATAAACATAAATCTGTATTAAATATAAAGAGCAAAACTTTTTTAAAATTAAATTAAAACTAATACAAAATTATAATTTTGCTAACTAACTAATATCTCTAACTAATATTAATTTATAAATTAATGCAAATATAACTGCAATTTTACAATTTAGTTAATATATATGCTTATTTAAACTAGTGTGAATTGAGTACAAATAAATACTATAAACTTATTTCAAACATATATCAGCAAACAGAGTGATCAGCATACTCGGCAACATAAAGACTTTAATATTTTCTTTTTAAATCTTAAAATAAAAGATAAATTATAAATATAATAACATACCAGTTAAAAAGATTTTATCTAAAAAATATAAAATACATTAAAATTAATTAATATATATAAAGCAAATAACAGCATTTCTAAATAAATAACTTATTACTTATTAGTACTCAGAAAAAAAGGTCAAACAATGTTCGGCGTGCAATAAAACCTTTTATGGTAAAACAAAGGGCATTCAATGTACTGGGCCATGTCGATATTTCTTTCATATGACGAAGAAGTGTACATCGATGGCGGATGATGTTTTCAAAGCTGTTGAAGCTGAGTCGGCAATTTGGAAATGCGGAACTTGTTCGGCTCAATCAAACGAATCCTTCATTGTTGTTGGCGACGAGGAACCTGGCGCTTCAGTGGGTATTACTGCACCCGTTAATTTACTGGACCTAAATTCAATGATGGAAGTTTTCCCAGAGCTGCATAATTTGTCTCCTGGAGAGTGCTCTGTTAATACTCTAGCCACATGCATGAAACAACTGATGATAGTTCTTACTGAAGTACAAAAATCTCATACGTTTCTTAGGAATAAGATCGAGGACCTCCTAAAAAAAAACAAGGAAGTATTAGATTAAAATAAGTTACTCCGAAATAAACTTAGTGAGTTTGAAAATAAGTCAAATATATCAATTTTATTTCAAGTCGATTGGCTTATCAATTGGGACTAAAATTAAACAAAATGCCCACTAATTTTCATGGTATAGGTGGTGTCAAATCTTAAACGCAATTTTCAACACATGCTATTGTTAAATCAAGACTTAACAACTTCATTGCCAATCTAGACATGCTTATCTTACCTGCTGTATCAGTCAAAATGCCAGACCCTTCATTCAAAATCGATAACTGGAAAATTTCAAAAAATATTCAATTGGCAGATCCAACTTTCTTCAATCAACAAAGAATCGATTTTTAATTGACGCCGATATATTTTTTAACCTTCTTTGTCTTGACCAAATTAAGCTTGGCGAAAATCTGCCATCTTTTCAAAAAATAATGCTTGGTTGAGTTGTCTCTGGAAAGTATAACGCAAATAACAGTCACGCTAAATCTTTCCTTTTTACTTCCAAAATACTTACTGAAACTGGAAATGTTGATGAAATTAATAAACTTCTTAAAGAGTTCTGGGAAATTGAGTGCTTTGAAGACTCAGCAATTAAATTAACCGAAGAACAAATCATCTGCCGCGATTTATTCTCCAAAAATATCAAAATTTCAACATCAACATTCCTTTAAGTCAAATCACAATGATCTTGGATCCTCTCGAATGATTGCAAAAAAACGATTTTACAGCCTCAAAAGCGATTAAATTCATTGCCACATTTGAAAGTTCAATATTCTGAGTTTCTTAGGGAATATTTGTTCTTCACCATATGCAGTTGGTCCGAAAATCACTAGAATTCATGGTCAAATATTACTTGCCACACCATTGTATTCTTAAGCCTGACCCTTCAACAACAAAGGTCCGTGTTGTTTTTGATGACAGTTGTAAAACTGATACCAATTTACATTGAATGACGTGTTAATGGTTGGTTCTGTTCAGGAGGACCTTTTTACAATTTTATTGAGATGGCGTTGCCATAAGTAGCCATAAAGACAGATATTTCAAAGATGTATCGGCAGTTTTTAGTGGACGAAGCTGATCCATTCCATCAGTGTATTCTTTGGAGAGAATATTAAACAGCCTTTACAAACTTATAGGTTGAAAACAGTTACCTATGGCACTTTATCAGCTTCACACCAGACTACTGAATCTATCTATTCTAAATTTCAAGAAACTCATCCTCTAGAAGCTGAACTCATTCGTAAAGATTTTTATGTAGACGATTCTATAAGTGGCGCTGACTCATACTCCGGAATTACTCAGAAAAATTCCAGAAAAGGATCAAGAGACACTATTAAGTATAAATAGTTCTGCAATCTTAAAAACTGTGGGTATAAGTTGGCAACCATGTATTGACCAACTAAAATTTATTGTTGATAACAGCTTATTTGACCAAAGGACTATTACCAAATGCATAGTTCTTTCCGACATGTCTCGTTTGTACGATCCATTGCGACTCAATAATGTCATTGCTGTAAAAATGCAGGTTTTTATGCAAGGTCTTTGGATACTCAAATTAGATTGGGACGAACCCTTACCCATGTTTTATACAATGAAATGGACCAAATTACGAGTGGTTTAGTATTACTTAATCATTTCGAAATTCGGAAGTAGATATTTGTTGCAGAACCGATCAGTCATATCGAACTTGATGCGTTTTACGACGCCATTCTAATGCAAATGGATGCTGCATTTATGTTCGATATATAGATAATAGCGTCAATATCCAAAGTCATCTCCTAACTGCAAAGTCAAAAACTGCAACAATTAAAACTCAATCTATACCTCGTCTAGAACATTGCGCGGCTCTACTTTTGGCCAACGTTATGGAAAGAGTTAACAAAATCTTAAATTTCAAAATTTGTAACGTCATAATGTGGACTGCTTCTTAAATTATTCTCGATTGGTTGTCTGCCCACCCGTTAAATTGGGTAGTATTTGTAGCCAATAGAGTATCAGCTATGATACAGCAAATTACCGAAAATTATACTTGGAAACACGTAACCTCAAAATTTAATGCCGCCGACATTATATCTAGGGGTGCTATCATATCAGAATTGATTGTATCCAGTTGGTTTATTCCTTTTTAGGGATGGGATGTATGTGCACTGTCTTAGATAGGATATCTACAAAAGAAGAGGGATAAAAGGAAGAGATTGCGCAATGGTTTCGCAATAGTAGAAAAAGTATTTTTTAAAACTGCAGTAATGGCATCCGGACCGGCTGACTTTTCTGTATCCAAATTTTTAAGAGCTTTAAGAACTGCACGAGTTCTGAAAGAAATTCTACCTAAGGAGCAGTTAACCTCGGGAAGAATTCATTGTCTTTGTGTTGACTGGGGCAATGTTGAATTGGAGGCGAAATTTGTGGCATATAAATCTGCTTTTTCTTTGGGCTTTTCTTTTGGCTTTTTCTACAATTTCGTCATTGTTATCAACCCAAGGCGGGAACGAAGAACCGCCACTTTCACCGTTAAGGCCCTTAGGAAGGGTCCAAAAGGATTTGCTATTTTTAGGAATATGCAAAAGTTGTCTTCTCAACCGTCTGTTGTGCAAGAACTTTTCTTGTTGATAACTCTCTTACACCAGTTTCTAACCGCAATATAGTTCGCCCTATTAGCTTCAATCCTATCACTCTTGTAGATTTGAAAAGCTTCCTCCTTTTTAGATATTGCATTTGCACAAATGCGATTAAACCAAGATTTGAGTGGCCTTTTAATACTTTTCATAGAGTGAGGTAAGCTCTCATCCCTAGATGAATTATTTCACTAATCGCATTGGTTGCAAAGTCAACATTTCTATTACTAAAGCACAAAGACCAATCAAAAGCTTTAAAAAATTTATCTAAACCTTCCCAGTTAGCATGGCTATAACGCTATACTATTTTTTTTGGGACAGGTTTTTGACTGGTCTGAGTGCTAAGCTCGAGGTTAGTATTAATCAAGCAGTGGTCGGAACAATTAAGAGGAGAGCTAACTGAGACCTTGTATTTCTCAGGATGTGTAATCAGAAACAGGTCCAAGAGATGACCAACCTGGTCTACACGGTCGGCAATTCTAGTGGGATTTTGGACAAGTTGGGTAAGATGTAATAATGAAGCGAAAAGCTCAACTTGTTTCCCAATTAAGTTTTGACTGGGAGAATTGTCATTGGAGTAGTGGAGCCAGTTTCTATTATGTATATTGAAATCACCAGCCGCAACAATTTCAGATTGTGGATTTAATTCCAAAATTTCATTAATCTGGTTGGTGAGATTTTCAATCACCGAAATACACTTCAGTTCACTAGAGTTAGGAGACCTGCATAAGTAGTATATATTTTGTTATATTTTGAACAATTATATTTTGAACATTCACCGAGTGCAGACGTGTTTAAGGAGAAAATTTTGAAAATTTTGAATTTTTAAGTAAAAAATAAAAGATACATAAAATAAAAACTTATAAAATTAAATTAATACGAAATAATAAATAAATGAAAAGTTAAACTAATACCAAATAACAATAAATTAAAGAAATAATTTAATAGTATAGTATATATAGTATTATACTATACTTTATATAGTATAGTATATATAGTATTATACTATCACAATAAAAAAAAAAAAGAAAACTTTAATTAAAAGGCATCTAATTTAAAATTTTAAAATATAATACCGATACATTTATAAAGTTAAACAAATACCAATAAACATAAATCTGTATTAAATATAAAAAGCAAAACTTTTTTAAAATTAAATTAAAACTAATACAAAATTATAATTTTGCTAACTAACTAATATCTCTAACTAATATTAACTTATAAATTAATGCAAATATAACTGCAATTTTACAATTTAGTTAATATATATGCATATTTAAACTAGTGTGAATTGAGTACAAATAAATACTATAAACTTATTTCAAACATATATCAGCAAACAGAGTGATCAGCATACTCGGCAACATAAAGACTTTAATATTTTCTTTTTAAATCTTAAAATAAAAGATAAATTATAAATATAACAACATACCAGTTAAAAAGATTTTATCTAAAAAATATAAAATACATTAAAATTAATTAATATATATAAAGCAAATAACAGCATTTCTAAATAAATAACTTATTACTTATTAGTACTCAGAAAAAAAGGTCAAACAATGTTCGGCGTGCAATAAAACCTTTTATGGTAAAACAAAGGGCATTCAATGTACTGGGCCATGTCGATATTTCTTTCATATGACGAAGAAGTGTACATCGATGGCGGATGATGTTTTCAAAGCTGTTGAAGCTGGGTCGGCAATTTGGAAATGCGGAACACCCGTTAATTTACTGGACCTAAATTCAATGATGGAAGTTTTCCCAGAGCTGCATAATTTGTCTCCTGGAGAGTGCTCTGTTAATACTCTAGCCACATGCATGAAACAACTGATGATAGTTCTTACTGAAGTACAAAAATCTCATACGTTTCTTAGGAATAAGATCGAGGACCTCCTAAAAAAAAACAAGGAAGTATTAGATGAAAATAAGTTACTCCGAAATAAACTTAGTCAGTTTGCAAATAAGTCAAATATAGTGTGTTCAAAATTGAGGTATCATTTTAATTTTAATGAAAAAAGACTTTTTTTTTGAAATATTAAATATATTTTTATTTAAATTTATTACAAATAGGTTCCGGTTAATAATGAAAAATTATGTCGGCCAAGTGGCTCCCTCTACTACTTCGGCAGGCTTCCAATCTTTTACCAAAATTCTGAATCACGTTGTTCAATAAACTGTTATTGAATAAACCCAATGGTTGAAATCTGCTCGATAATGTTGTTTTTAAACTGTTGAATTGTTGTGGGATTATTGCTGTACACTTTCGATTTCACAAAACCCCACAAAAAAAAATCCAACGGTGTCAAATCGCACGATCTTGGTGGCCACATCACTCCTCCTCTACGAGAAATAATGCGATCTTCGAACTTTTCCTTCAAAAGATCCATTGTTTCTCTTGCTGTGTTGGAAGTGGCACCTTCCTGTTGAAACCACATATTCTCTACGTCCAAATCATCAATTTGCCGCCACAAAAAGCTTCGGATCATCTCCCTGTAGCGATTTCCATTGACCGTAATCGCATTTCCATGAGCTTCGCCGGTGAAGGTTATTTTGTTAAAAAAATTCTCATTTTCTTCTTGTTTTTCGATTGCCCAAGAAACGAATTGCCGACGTAATGCATGGTCAGTTGGTTTTAATTCTTGCGTCAGCTGGATCTTATAAGCCTTTAAATGGAGATCACGATGCAAAATGTTGAATAATGTGGATGGTTTGATGTTAAATTGCTGCGAACGATGACGAATGGAAGTTTTTGGATCTTCTTCAACACTTCTGCTCACAGCTGCTACATTCTCGGTTCAACGGCTACTACGTTGATAAATGTTGCCTCTGTTATCAAGAATAGATCCAGTTTCTAGAAATTTATCAACCATCAGCTTGATGGCACGATTTGTTGGAGCATTTTCTCTACCAAATTTTGTTCGAAATTTCATAATTACATCTTGAAAACTTTTACCATTTTCAAAAAATGTTGTAATAACAAAAACACGTTGTTCCTTCGAGTAACGTTCCATATTAACTAACCGGAATGTATTTAGAATATACCTAAAGAAACCTCGTATAAAAATTCCAGGTAGAAACAAAATGGCGGCAAAATCAAAATGATACCTCAATTTTGAACACCCTATATATTAGAAAGTAGAATTTACCATATGGAATACGTTATGGACGAGAAGAAACGATATGAGAATTTAAAATTAAATCGAAAAAGAAAGAAGAAATTTTTATTCAGGATTAATAAATAAAAATCCGAGAAGTGAAAGAAATCTATGGGGCGTTTACAAAAGGATTATGTTGAATAGCGACCCCTCAAGCTTAGAAACGCTAAAACTAATCGAGTATAGACATACACTAATATCGGAAAAATCTATTATTTCGGAGGCGATGAATGAATTTTTCAGTAATATTATAAGCGTACTTATACTTCCCTCAGACGAGATTGATACAACCTATCTCAACACTTTTGATCATAATATACTATCAAAGTTTGAATTAACACTTACAAAGGAGAAATTAATGAAATTATTAAAACATTAAATGCTAATGGATCTGAAGGAATATCAACTAAATTTATAGTAAATTTCGCTGCTCGTTTAATTCCTTTAATAGTTAAGTTTGTTAATAAATCTTTTGAAACGGGCGTTTTTCCAGACTCGATGAAGTCAGCAATAGTAACACCTATTCATAAAGATGGCAGCAAAATTGATCCAAACAACTATCGTCCTGTATCAGTCTTAACCTCCTTTTCAAAAATATTTGAAAAAGTTATTAAGTATAGATTATCACTGTTCCTTAGTGCAAATGGAGTACTATCCGAGTCGAACAAAATTCTAATACTGTGGCTGCATGTCTGGAGTTAAATGAGTTTATCACGAATAGTTTGGAAGGTAAAAAGTATACTGCATGTGTCTTTCTGGACTCAAAAAAAGCTTTTGACTGTGTGGATCATGGAATCCTATTGCACAAATTATATCTTTTAAAATTTGAGTCTCGCCAGATAAGCTATTTTAAATCGTATTTGACAAATCGAAACCAAATAGTACGTATCGGCAATTTTCTGAGTACCAAAAGAGTAATTAGTAAGGGTGTACCACAAGGATCCATTCTTGGGCCGGACCTTTTTAAAATTTACATCAACGATATAACATCATTACGGCTTAAAGATATTGTACAACTATATGCAGATGACACAGTAATAAAATACGCGTGTAGCAGTGAAACAGATACAAGGGAAGCAATAAATTATGATCTAGGACTCATCAATGAGTGGCTTCTAAAACATCGTATGCTATTAAATGCAAAAAAAATGTAAAATAATATTGTTTGGTAATAAGGCATTGTCTGATACGGAAATTATTTTTAATAACGAAGTTATTGAGATTGTAAAATCTTTGAACTATCTAGGGCTAATTATTGATAATAAACTTAAGTGGGAGGATCACATAGACAATATTTCAAAAAAAAATGCACCGTATGTATTTATCCTAAAAAGGTTAAAGAAATATTTAAATGTAAACTCATTGTACTGTATTTATTCGTTGTATATAATTTCAAACTTAGACTACGTGAATCCCATATGGAATAGAGCATCTGCTATACAATTATCTTAGTTAGATAAACTTAACAAAAAAGCTATTAAAATAATGAATAACTATCCTCGGATGTATCCTAGTGACTTACTGTACACAAGTAAGTACATGAGTCTAGAAAATATTGGCAAAAAATAACTTTATATTATAGCTTTCAAAATAGTGAATAATTTAATTAAACACAAATTTATATTGAATAGAAATATTGATATACATACATATAATACTAGAAATAAATCTAATTTTTACTTGTCGCTTTTCAAAACAGATAAACAGAAAAATAGCTGCTTATATAACTGTTTAAAAGTCTTTAATGACTTACCACCTCTCTAATGGAAATAAATAACATTAGTTTATTTAAAAAAAGAGTGAAATAATTATTATGTAACTAGTTTTGTAGCTGATATGTAGTACATAAAATACTAATAATACTAACAATAATAATAATAGCATTAGAATATTAAATCTATCTAAATTTTGTATTTAGTTTTTAACTATTTTTACTAAATTACGATTATTTTTTTTTATCATATTAAAATATTGTATAAAATGAATTATTTAATTATTACATCATAAAACTATTGTTAAATTCCTATTTGTGCATAAATAGAATTATAATTACATAATATGAGTAATATACTTATTAGATTCAAGCTGAACTATAGATGTAAAATTATGCTTTTAAATTTCAAATTTTTACACTTTTTTATTTGTTTTTTTTTTTTTATTATACCCGTACGATAGGATCGGGTACAATAAAATTACTCCTCCGTTTGTAACACCTCGAAATAAGTGAGCTAGATATACCTTCAAAGGTATGGATCGGATCAGAAAAAAATTCTAAGACTTTTGAGCCATGTCCGTCCGTCAGCACGCTAACTCAAAAACTAAGAAAGCTAGAATCTTGAAATTTACACAAAATATTCTTGGAGTAATTTGTAGGTTCCCTATTTTTTTTTGGTTGAGTTTGGACCAAAACTTAGAGTAGCTCTCGAACACCTAACTTTTAGATCCCGACATTTTTTTTGAAATAGAGCTATGAAATTTTAACTGCTGATAGATCTCACAAAAATATTAATTTAATTTTTTATAACTTTTTTTCGTAGCCCCACCCGTTACGGAGCTACAGCTCCCCAAAGGTTCAAAAAAGCTCTATATTTAAATTGTTATAGCACAAGTTGTATAAGATATATCTTCATTTTGAAAACGCCAAACGATTACTACTTTCATTAGCTTTAAAAGTATATATACAATAAATATATATTTGTGGCATACGGTGTCTTAATTTACCGTTATGCGAAACTAAAATTTTGCAAAATCCTTTAACCCTTCTATCTTCTAAACGGTTAAAGTTGGAAACTTGAAATTTTGACAGAAGTTAGATCTTTGAAAATAAGTATTTAAGAAGAAATTTTTTTTGTATCACTCCCCGTTTAGGAGCTGTAAGGGGTAAAAAACTGAAAATTTGCTATTTTTAAACACCTGTAACTTGAACACCTGTTAAAATTTTTTTAAAGTAATACACAAAAATTAAAGCTTCAATATTATACTCTTATTTCTGTTAACAACTTTATTTAATAACATATGGTTACTTCATAATTGACGAAAGAGTTACTTGATTTTTTCAAATTTTCTAACAAATTTTTTGCATTTTGCTTTACTCGATAATTTGAAATTGTGGAGGATATAATGCGTAGTACAAAAAAATGTAAATAAATAAACAACATAACGGTTGCTTGAAGAATTTTTATTTATATAATATTGTTATATATACATACTTATATAATATCATGTTTATTTACATATCGTATATGTCACTAGTGAATGAATGATAAGAGTATAGATGTATATTATATAGCGCCGTATTTACATACATCTATGTATTTTATTGTACTTATAAGAAATTATTCTGTCAATGGAATATTTAAATATAATATAATATAATATTTAAAATTATATTTACTATTTTGTACTAAGTAAATTTAATATACATTTACCGCTTAGTATTAAATGGTACTATAGAATATTTGAAAAAGTTTTGGATTGATAATCGTTATGTGGAAGGTTAAAATCTGCTTTTAAAGAATGTATAAACATATAGTTTGAATATATGCACAACCCATAATTCTAGAAATTATAAAATTCACCCAAATTATTTTAAAATACTAAAATATTAAAAAAATAATATTGTAAACAAAGTGACAGGCTGTGAACATACTAACGGTTCGTACGGGTATCTAAGAGTTGACAAAGGCAACTGTATTCTTCCTCGTTTTTAATATCATTTCTCTTTTAACATGTTTTGTATTCATTAAAAACTTATTAGAATAAGGTTAAATAAAAATCTGCAAAATTTGAGGTTCGTGTTTCTTTTTTATTCCAGCAATTTACTTTTATATTATAACAGTCCAAAATGCTTGCACTAGCAACTCACTTTTATATTATAACAGTCCAAAAAGCTAAAGTTTTGCAATCAATTTTATTTTCTACTTTTTAGAGGGCGAATTCGGTTTTGATAAATATGTATTTTAAATATATGTATATGTATTTTAAAAATGATTTTTTTACTTATTATTTTATTTTATACTTTTTAGTTTTAAATGAAACTCATAATTTAAATTTAAAAAATATGGGATATTTTTACATACATTAATTATTATTTCTGATATAAAATACGTTTTACAATTTTATACCAAATGTTTAAGTAAATTAAGAGACGTTAAATCGATTCCATTACAGCAAGAGTAAACATTTTATTCCAGTAATTCATAAATAATGAAAGTACCTCGAAGGGTACTTTCATTATATGTACCAAAATAATATGAAATATGTACCAAAATACTGTGATTATAAATATTACAATGCAATTTTAGTTGAAGCAATATTTCTAACACGTATGAAAATGATATAGGTACATAAATGTATTTTACTGCATATTTCTATAGTATAGTACATATTAGTAGTATATTGTATATCCAAACAAACATTTAACCTTGAAGACCTACCTACATACCTAATCCCTTAATAAGATCATGCAGTAAAAATTTTTGACAAATATCTTGATTTAAATTATAAACAAATGGAGCGGAACAAAATAATTTAGGAAATTAGTTTAACATATTATTTACATACGTACGTACATATTTACATACGTAGTTTTAATTTTTTGTGTTGACAAAATTTTGTTTGTAAATCATAATGCGTAATGCGCAAAAGCATAATTTTGTAATGATCTTTACTTTTTACATTCTTTACTATATACATACAAAAATATATTATGTATGTATGTAGTTTGAATTTGACAATTGGAATTATTTTGAATGAAATTTTATATGTATATCTATATACACAATCGACATAATGTTCCTAAATAAAACACATAAAACATTAATTTTTAACGCCATGCATATTCAATATGCAATAAAGAATGTTGACAACAAATATTCTGATTTAAATCCTAAACAAATGTTTTAAAACAAAATAATTTAGCAACATAAAAATATTGTACCTATATACTTTGTGTTTTGCTAAATTCTAATACAAAATACATGTGCACATCAAGATTGATTGAACTAAATTATTATAGGAGGAAAGATCAAATAATATGTGTATATTACACACAAAATTTTATTAAAAAATTGTTGATGAATACAGTTAACAAAAAAAAAAAAAATGTACCTACACGAATTGGATTCGAACCAAATTATTCTTACTTTCAAAACCTGTACACTCTTCTCTGCACTATACAACACTTAAATATTTAATGAACATATTACGAACATAAAATCTTAATTTTTAACCATGCATATTCAATATGCATTAAAGAATGTTGACAGCAAATATTTTGATTTAAATACTAAACAAATGTTGTAAACAAAATAATTTAGCAACATACATAAAAATATACTATTATAGGAGAAAAGATCAAAAATATATTGCGTGTGTATTGTATGCATGAATTTAGAGATAAAAATTTAAGTTTCAAATTCATATATACAAAATATATATAAATATTTTATTCAAAAAATGTTGATGAATAGATAGTTAAAAAAAAAAATTTGCATGTGAACTGGACTCGAACAACATGACCCCCACTTATGAAACCTGTACACTTTCCTCTGCACCATACAACACTTACAAATGTTGCTAACAGATTACGAAGATAATAAAAAGCGTGACAGAATGACAAATAAATAAATAAATAAACCGACAGCGACGAGTTAATATAAAAGCATATAAAAGAAGTTAAGTTTAAGGTACAACAAAAAAAAGAATAAGTTAAGTTTAATTAGTTAATATTAAAAAAGAAAAAAAATAGAAATGTATGAAGTTAATTTTAAGTTTTTGGAAAAAATGCAACATAATTTTAAGGTATATAAATAATTAAAGTAGAAATAGTAAAGGAAAAAAGAAAAATGTATATTATATCAAAAATTTACTAAAAAATTTAAAATTGTTGAGGAATAAAATAAAATAATAAAATAAAAATATAAAAAATAATTTTGTATTCTTATTTAATTTGAACCATTAACGAAAAAGTAAAACAATATTCAACAAATAATTATTGTATTGGATAAGCGACGTCCATGACAGAAATGGCAAAAAAATATAGATAGAAAAAAAAAAAAAAATAATAGGAGAAAAAAAAGTGCACTTATCTTATTTATGGTTCCAAATCCGAGATCATAATACACACAAAAAGAAATTAGAATTATGAAAATGAAATATAAGCAAAATAAAAACAAAATAAAATTAAAAACTAAATTTTATTAAAAACTCTATAAAGACGACCTTTCTCTTCGAGTGTCAAACTGAATTGTCTTTCAAATTCACATGCCCACATTTCAATTACTTCATAGCTAAGCCTTCTTAATCTTCCGTTTTTTGTTTCTGTTCTTTTATATTTCAGATTAAGAGTATTATTTGAATCATTATGTAGAGGTTCATTGCGGCTATATAATAAACATATATGGTGACTATGCCAATAATACTCATCAAATTCAAATAATTGTTTAGTTCTTTCACAAAAAACATCAGCCTTTTCATCTGCGATTATTACTTCTCGTCCTCTGTCTCCATATCTAATAATGTTCCGGTTTTCCTCCTATAAAATTGGCCATTGAATTGCTTCTGTGAATTGTTTATCTGTATTTTTTGTTATTGCTTCCAAAAACCGTTCTACATTGCATTGCATTCTACATTTTTGCGTTTAAAAAGTTTTGTCAAAATTTCAAACATGCTTCTGATAATATTTTGAATATTAAACTCTTCATAAACCGTTGCATATTAAACTCTTCGTTTTTATGTTCTTCAAACCAGCTTAGAAATCGTTCACGTTCTTCAAATTTCATTGTGTTTGGAGTGTAATATTCTACAACTGGTAATTTACCAACAACATAATTATATTGGTAGTTTTGAAACCAATTGGAAAATAATTTAAGAAATTGATAAACTTTACATTGTCCAGCTGTAAAAGTATTATTTTTGTTCTTTTTTGTCCCCTCATAATTATATCAGAAGTTAATTTAGTTTTTAATATGTCTGACCATTGTGCACTATTACTATTACTTTTTTAAATTGTTTCCTAAGTTTTAAAATATTGTTCAAAAATCTTTGTACAATATTTTTTTCTTGTATAATAGTTAATCTAAACTTGCATTTTTGACAAAATATTAGGTTATTAATCAACAGCCATAAATTAAATCTTTTTTCGTATACGCATAGGTTTGCTTCGTGTTGTTTTATTGTTTGAACATATATAAAACATCTTTTCATCCTGGTTTACCCTTATCCTGTTTTATAAAGTATTTATTTATTTATTTTCATTCAGTATCTTAAAAGAGTGATCTCATTACAGAATCTAAATAACATTAATTAAAATTGAAAAAGTAATGTAACAGCATAAAAAAACAAGTTGTGAAAAAATTCAGTAAATCAATTATACAGTGAACAGCAACAAAAAAACAGAAATAGAAGTTAAACAAAAACAAGTAATTTACATTAGAAGATTCAATTCTTTAGTGTATATAAGGTAGATAAAAAATTTCATATTTAAAATTTTGATATTGATGATTTCTATAATTAGTTATGAATGATTATGTTAATATTCTTTTGAGGTTAGGTGTTGTTTCTTGCTTTAAGTTGACATCAAGATTATTGTACAGCTTAGCGCCCATATATACAGTGGTTCAAGATCGATATTGTTATGTTCTTATTGTATCAAAATGGAATGAATCTTTGCTTGTGGTATTGGCATTATCTACATCCTTTCCCTGCTTGAAAGTAGATGTTGTATGGACTTTGTTGTTTTTGCAGGTAATCTCATTTGGTCTGGGGCTGGTTCGGAAACTTCCAAAATTCAAACCCATGGACCATATCCTCTTAAATTTGAGAGACATAAATCAAACGTGAAGGAAAAAATTCATCGTAAAAAATTTAAAGGTTCTATCTTTGTTGGTTTTGGAGATACTCTTGTTTGCTCTGGGGCTCGTTCGGAAGCTTCCAAAATATGAATCCATGGTTCAAATTCTTTCAAATTTCAGAGACTTAAATAAAACATGAAAGAACACCACTCTGCCAAATTTAAAGGTTATATCTTAGTTAGTTTTGGAGATAATCTCATTTGCTCTGGTGCTCGTTCGGAAGCTTCATCATTCTCTAATTTTTGAGGCTTAATAAACTCTGCAAATAGTTCCACGTAAATTTGTAATCTTTCAAAATAAACAGTTGCTTTTTTAAGAAATTTAAAATATTTCTCCAATATTTTCTCTCCTCAATTAAAGTCTCCTCCAATAATTTCAAAAAATATGTAGCTAGTAAAATTTCCTCGTTTTTGTTTTCAATAATAAAGGTCCCAATCCTGCCTTCGAATCCTTGCTTTATGAGTTTAATATTCTCTCAATAAGCGACGGTAGCATTTATTTTATGTACATTTTTTCGAATATGATAATTCCAGTTTTTTATATCTACTTCTACTTTACAATATATACAACACTTTTTACCTTGTAAAGTTACAGAATTATGATTCATTTTCAATATTTTGTTTTGAGGTGTCTTTCTGTTTCCATCGAATTTTCTATTTTTCTTTTATTCATTTTATTGACATTTACTATTACTGATATTAATTTGCTTAAACTACAGGTAGAATTTTTTTCTTGGAAAATTTCCAGTTTATTTAAAATAATTCCAATGTTTATGTCTAAAAGATTTTCAATGTCTGCCTTTCTTTGAACTAGTTGAGCATCTGAGTGAAATAATTGGATTTTGAAAAAGTTATCCATTTCCATATAGCCTAATTTCTGCAAATTGATGAAGGAAATTTTAACTTCTAAACTAAATTAAAAAGTTGAAGATGTTGATATTTTTCTTTTTAAAATTTTTGATATATCCTTTCTGTAACCTTCAAAAAAATCAGATGGTGAATTAATTGCATCATTTTTATTTTCAATAATATGTTACGTTTTGGTATTGATTTCCCCAATTTATTTTATATTTTTGATAATTATCAAAATGAAACTTTAGATTAATTAGAAATTGAAACTAATATAATTCAATTTATAACAATAAAAATTAAATATAAAAGTTGCTAATCAGCAAAAAAATTTTAATTTGGTTCACACCAAATTTAATTATTGCACACGCATCCGCTTTTAACTAAATTAATATTATTTTAAATAACTTTTCTCAAATTTCAATTAATACTTTTGTTGTAAATTTTAATGTCTATGAAATGTTAAAAATTATTATATTCAATATAAATTAATAACAAAGTTTCTTTTACTTTACCTACATTACTGAAAATTCCGAAAAATTTTGCCAGAATCCACAAATTTATATTACTCCGAAAAAGCTGTGCCAGAAGCCCCATATCTCTACTACTGAGAATATTGTGCTCTATTCTCTTTTCTAATATGTGCAGGACTAAAATTTTCGTTATTCTGGAAATTATTATGGAAGTTTTTATTTTGACTCTTTTTTATACTGACTATGTGCTGGTACAAATCAGTTTGGTTTGCTGCCTCTTGGTGGCAGGTTTGGAGGAGAATTAAGTGCCTTTAGTTGAATTGAAAGATTTTATGGTCCTTTAGGAGTCAATTAATATTGTAGTTTGGTTTAGCATCAACATCTTCCAGTCTAGAGCACATTTCAAATGCTTCTGCTAAATCCTTAGGTGTGTGCCATTTTAAAAAATTTCGTACATCTCCTTGCATATCCCCGATAAAAGTTTTTAAAGCTTTTTTTTTGTAGGTGGCTATATTAGACTGAAGAACATTGTCGGCAAGATTCATTGCAGATAATTTATTTATGAATTATTTCTTTGGTAGTCTAAAAAAATGTTATTCTGACTAATAGGCGGAATTCTTATCAAGCAGAATTTTACTTTAAATTTATAATACAAATTTCGCTTGTCAGGCAAAACAACGTACAAAATTGTTAATAACAAATTCTTGTTAAAGAATAAAAACCTACTTTCTTTTTAGAACACTTAAACATTATCATAATGAGAACCTTTAAAAATAATAATTTTTTATTGTTTTTCTTTAAAGTGTCAAATTACAATTTGTTGGAAAACATTTTTATTTACAATTGAGGTTCTTTGTATTTTATAGTAATTTCTTATAGTAATTTCATTCAAGTACTTAAATGCTAATTAAGCAAAATACTATGACATAATATTTCGAGTTCAAAGAATAAAGAAAATTATTTATTTGTTATTTAAAATTTAGAATTTTGTTAGATAATTTTTATTTATGGAATTTTTATAATATTTTAGTATTGAATATTATTAACGTAGTTAACTTATACAAAAAGCGAAGCAAAGAAAAAGAGTACAAATTCCAAAGAATAGAATAATGAGTATGTACACATTTACATTCTACTAAATAGTAATATTAAATATGTATAATGTCTACCAGACCTACTCATTTCTATTGGAATTTGTATTGTTTTTTTTTTTTGTTCTGCTTTTTGTACAAAACAAAAATGATTTTGTTGTTATTTTCTTCTTTCCTTTTTGCTTCAGTATAACATTGAATGAAAAAAACAATAACAAACTTGCATTATGTACTTTATGTATAAATTGTCTTAATATGTATAACAGTGCCTAAACTGGAAGATTTTTTTTTATTTTTGATTGTTTGTTGTTTCATTTTTTTTTGCTTTTCAAGTTTCAACAATTTACATAAGATCCTGATTTCGATAGTCATATCACTTTCATTTTTTATGAAAAATAAAATTTTTGATTTCGATAATCAGAAAAAATTAAAAAAAATCATAAAAAATGAAAAGAAGCTGATTTTGATAGTCGTTTTTAATGAATATACTCATTTAAAATGTCAAATTTTCCCATTTTGAAATTGTTAAATAATTTACATAAGGTCCTGATTTCGATAGTCATATCACTTTCATTTTTTATGAAAAACAAAATTTTTGATTTCGATAATCACAAAAAATTAAAAAAAATCATAAAAAATGAAAAGAAGCTGATTTTGATAGTCGTTTTTAATGAATATACTCATTTAAAATGTCAAATTTTCCCATTTTGAAATTGTTAAATGAATGCTTGTAAAATAGAATTTAGAATGGGAAAGGAAAATTATGAAGTATGTTTTTTATTTATATTTATGTGGATATAGGCATTTTTATAAGCAACCTATGACTTTGCGGTAGCATAGGTTGCAAGAAAGCCCATTAATTTGTGAATTAGAAGTCGTTCCGACATGATTAAAGAAAAGGTGAAAAAGTTCAACTTTTAAGCCCGCCCCAAAAAACAGAACCCAAAAACTAAGGAGTCATTTTTCGGAACTTTTTTAATTTTTTACTTTTTTTCTATTGGGAACTACGTTTTTTAAATCATATTGGTCCGAATTCTTGCTCCCAAGATACGGAGCCTTTTCCAAAAAAACAGCAGGTATTTATTGAATTCAGTATTTTTTGTTCTCATTATGCGGACAATATTATTTAATAATTTACGAGCACTTAATTTTTTACTTAGGCCAAAACCTCAAAATAAGCCAAAACCTCAATGTATAAGCCAAAACCTCAAAACCTCAATGTATAGCCAAAACCTCAAAATAAGAAAGTATTGTCGGTTTAAAAAAAAATATAAATCATTTTAATTTTAAATGTCATTTCATTTTCCCCGACTAACAAAATCGCAAAATATTATTAAAATGAAATGGAATTTTTCATTCTCATTTTTATGAAATGACTATCGAAATCAGGGCCATAATTCATAACACAAATTTGTTATTATTTTTTCATTGAATGCAATGAAGAAAAAAGAAAAGAGCAAAATATCAACAAAATCAATTTTGTGTTATACAAACAGCGAAGCAAAGAAAAAGAGTATTAGTACTTTTTTATTTCGTTTTGTGGGTGCAAATTGAAAACCTATGTACTTATGTATGTATGTTATTTTTTCCGCATTTGTTTAAAGGTCTAAACTCTAAAGGATCCACAAAACCAAATAAAAAACTGTAAACAACATACCTAACATTTTGTTTAATATTTTATTTTTCATAAATCTTTAATAAGTACAAACTTATGTATGTCTGTCTCAAAATGAACAATATATCCGTTGTTAGGTATGAATTGTCGTTTTTCGATAATTTGTATTTTTCTAAACTGAAGCTGTCGATTATATGAATTTTAATGCAATCTAAGATTTAATAACACGGGCAGGAGCTCCTAGTGTAAATAAATAGATACTTATACCTATATAAATATTCAGAATTGCCGTTTTGCTATTTTTTTTTGTTGAAAAACTTTTAATTATGCTATTTTTTAGTTAAAAAATATTTTTTTTTTTGAAAATACATTAAATAAAATGTTGAAAATATTTCAAGATTAAATTCATGATTTTTTTTTCAAGTTTTTTTTTTCAGGATTTTTTTTTTTAAGCTTCTTTTTGATTCAAGATTTTTTCAAGATTGATTTTTCAGGATAATGGCGTGCTCCCGTTTATAAAGCTTATAAAATGAGCTGTCGTTTGGTGTTTCCAAATGGAAGGTATATCTTATAGAACTTGTGTTACAACAATTTAAATACAAGGCTTTTTCGAACTTTGGAGGGCTGTAGCTCGTTAACAGATGGGACAACAGAAAAAAGTTCTTCCACAAAATTCATGTTTATGCGATATCTATCCGCAGCTAAAATTTCATTGCTTTATATTAAACGATTTACAACATATATATGGACAGAATTACTGACAGATAAACAGACAGTTAGAGTACCAAAGCATAAACTAAAACCATTCATACATGTAAAATTTTATTAAATTTGATTTATTCGTTCTTGAGTTTTAGTGTTACAAACAGAGACGTAATTTTTATATATATAGAAATATAGAGATAATAATATTATATTTGTGATTTTCTAATTAGGAATTTTGTGAAGGGAAAATTCAGGCAAACAACTTAGCGGACAAAACTTCAGCGACGTAATATTGTTCATACTACCAAGGCACTTTGCAAGATTACTCGTAAGTTTTTATATAAAAATTAAATCATTGGTTTTGTTTTGTTTTTTGAAACATAAATTTTTTCTTCGATATTATTTAATTTTTTTTTTCGACAGCTTTTTCAAGTTTTCGGTAAAAGTACAAAGACTTAGTACTTTAATTTTTGTACCTTACTTCAAAAAAAAGGAGGACAGGTGTTTAAAAATAGGAAATTTCAGTTTTCGAACCTATACAGCTCCCAAACGGGGGACAACACAAAAATATTTTCGGAAATGTTTCATACTTACTTTGAAACATCTAACTCCTTTTAATTTCAAGCTTCTAGTTTAAACCGTTTGAAAGATAAAAGAGGTTAAAAATTTAGCAGAAATTGTGTAGCATATCGGTAAATTAAAATATGTACCGTATGGCAATAGTATATTTATTTATATCGCTAATAAAAGCAGCTATCGATTGGGTCGTCTGTATTTTATAGAACTTGTGTACATGGAATGTCAATAGTCTGTTCGAGTCAGGAAAAATCCATAACACTATTCAATAAATGAGTGGTTTAAAAGTTGATATACTTGGTATCAGCGAAACCTGGCAACGGAGTAATTAGTGTAAATGGGACAAAATTTTATTATTCCGGTAATAACAACACAAGGCACGGGAATGGCGTCGGTATAATTTTGTCTGAACAAATCACGAAACATATTTCCGGCTTCGTGTCGTTTTCGGATAGAGCTATGCTACTTAAATTAGATTCAAAACCGATCGCAATTAATATTATTCAAATTTACGCACCGACAGCGGATAAACCCGACGATGAGATAGAAGAGTTTTATGAATGCATAACATATCTTTTAAAACAAACAAAACCTCACGACATGAATATCATAATGGGCGACTTTAATGCCAAGGCTGGTACCGGAGGAGTAAAAGACGTAGTTGGAAGTTTTGCATTAGGAACCAGAAACGAAAGGGGTGATCGTTTGGTACAATTTTGCCAAGAAGAAAATTTAAAAATTATGAATACGTGGTTTTGTTTACCTGCAAGAAGATTATATACTTGGAGATCTCCACAAGATACAATTGAACATGTTGTGCGAAACCAGAGTGATTTCATCATTGTGAATAAATGTTTTAGCTCATCCATTAGGAAAGTAAGCACATACCCTGGTGCTGACGTTCCATCGGATCACAATCTCTTGGTGGGCAAAATAAACATCAAATTAGCAAGAACAAAGAGATCCAACCGAGAAACAAAATTGGATATGGAAAAACTGAAAAACAGTGAAATAAGAAATCGATTAGCAGCAGAGATCAACAATCAGGTACGAAATTTGAGAAATACAACAAATCTATGGGCACAAACAAGGGATATCCTTAAAGAAAAATCACGAAACATCCAGAGTACAAAAAAGTATTCCCCTAAATGGAAATGGATAACAGAAGAGATTTTACAGATGATGGATGTGAGGCGCCAATACAAAAACAATAATATTGGGGAGTATAAACGCATTCATCGAGATATCCAAGCTAAAATTAGGCGTGCCAAGCAAGACTGGTTAAAACGAGGAAGAATACAGTTGACTTTGTCAACTCTTAGATACCCGTACGAACCGTTAGTATGTTCACAGCCTGTCACTTTGCTTACAATATTATTTTTTTAATATTTTAGTATTTTAAAATAATTTGGGTGAATTTTATAATTTCTAGAAATATGGGTTGTACATATATTCAAACTATATGTTTATACATTCTTCTAAAGCAGATTTTAACATAACGATTATCAATCCAAAACTTTTTCAAATATTCTATAGTACCATTTAATACTAAGCGGTAATTGTATATTAAATTTACTTAGTACAAAATAGTAAATATAATTTTAAATATTAAATTATATTATATTTAAATATTCCATTGACAGAATAATTTCTTATAAGTTTAAGAAATTACAGAATAATTTCTTATAACAATAAAATACATATATGTATGTAAATACGGCGCTATATAATATACATCTATACCCTTATCATTCATTCACTAGTGACATATACGATATGTAAATAAACATGATATTATATAAGTATGTATATATATCAATATCATATAAATAAAAATTCTTCAAGCAACCGTTATGTTGTTTATTTAATTACATTTTTTTGTACTACGCATTATATCCTCAACAATTTCAAATTATCGAGTAAAACAAAATGGAAAAAATTCGTTAAAGAAATTTGTTAGAAAATTTGAAAAAATCAAGTAACACTTTCGTCAATTATAAAGTAACCCTATATTATTAAAAAAAGTTGTTAACAGAAATAAAAGTATAATGTTGAATCTTTAATTTTTGTGTATTACTTCAAAAAAATTTTAACAGGTGTTCAAGTTACAGGTGTTTAAAAATAGGAAATTTTCAGTTTTTGACCCCTTACAGCTCCTAAACGGGGGGTGATATAAAAAAAATTTCTGAAATGACGCATACTAATTTTCAAAGATCTAACTTCTGTAAAAATTTCAAGTTTCCAACTTTAACCGTTTAGAAGATAGAAGGGTTAAAGAATTTTGCAAAATTTTAGTTTCGCATAACGGTAAATTAAGACACCGTATGCCACAAATATATATTTATTGTATATATACTTTTAAAGCTAATGAAAGTAGTAATCGTTTGGCGTTTTCAAAATGAAGATATACCTTATACAACTTGTGCTATAACAATTTAAATATAGAGCTTTTTTGAACTTTTGGGGAGCTGTAGCTCCGTAACGGGTGGGGCTACAAAAAAAAGTTATTAAAAATAAAATTAATATTTTTGTGAGATCTATCAGTAGTTAAAATTTCATAGCTCTATTGCAAAAAAAATGTGGGGATTCGAGAGCTACCTTAAGGCTTGCTCCAAACTCAACCAAAAAAAATAGGGAACCTACAAATTACTCCCAAAATATTTTGTGTAAATTTCAAGATTCTAGCTTTCTTAGTTTTTGAGTTAGCGTGCTGACGGACGAACGGACGGACGGACATGGCTCAAAAGTCTTAGAATTTTTTTCTGATCCGATCCATACCTTTGAAGGTATATCTAGCTCGCTTATTTCGAGGTGTTACAAACGGAGGAGTAATTTTATTATACCCGATCCTATCGTACGGGTATAAAAAGAATGTGATGAAATAGAGAAACTGCAACATCTACATGATGATTTCAATGTCCACAAAAAAATTAAAGAAATCACGGGTGCAAATCGTAAAAAACTTACTGCTGTACTAACAAATGAACAAGGTCAACTTATAGCTGATGTAAATGAGGAACAAAAAACCTGGGAAAATTATGTGCAACAGTTATTTCAAGATCAAAGCAGAAGAATAAATAATAATAACAGCCACACGGACATACTCCCTTTTGGATTTGCAATAACAAAGGAAGAGGTTAAAAAGGCAGTATCGTCATCGCAAAACAATAAAACTACAGGTCCGGATGATTTACCAGCAGAAATAATAAAATTAATAGATTATGATAATTTAGAGATATTGGTCAAAATTTTTAATGAAATATATGACACGGATGATTTCCCAGAAGATTGGCTAAAGTCGACATTTATTGCACTCCCGAAAAAAGCGAATGCTAAAAGCTGTAAAGATCACCGTCTGGTAAGCTTAATGAGTCGCGAAGCACATATGGGAAAAACGCAGTTTGGGTTCAAACAAGGCACAGGCATGAAAGAAGCTCTTTTTGGAGTAAATATATTGGTACAAAAGCGCAGAGATATTCAGAAAGATGTTTTTCTCTGTTTCCTTGACTACGAAAAAGCTTTCGATAGGGTGCAGCATGAATTGATAGAAATCCTAAGTACATTAGATATCGAAGAAAAAATTATAAACTGTATCAGAAATCTGTATTGGAATCAAACAGCTAACGTAAAAACTCAGCATGGCTTAACGGATAGCATTGCAATTCAAAAGGGGTACGTCAGGGCTGTATTTTGTCACCAATGCTCTTCAACTTATATGCGGAAACTATCTTCGTGGAGGCACTAGCTAATGTGGAAGGAGGTATAAAAGTGAATGGCACGTTCTTAAATAATATAAGATATGCTGACGATACGACGTTAATAGCTGATAATATTATCGATTTACAACACATAGTAGATAGAGTCAACCACTACAGTAACAATTTTGGACTTAACATCAACACTCAAAAAACGAAATGAATGATAGCAGCAGAAATAGAAAACCGTATCCTGGTGCGACTATTACAATTAACAACATTCAAATCGAAAAAGTGTCCACTTTCAAGTACCTTGGAAGCTGGCTAAACGAAGACTGGAGTTGTAATGGGGAAATAAAGTGCCGAATTGAAATGGCCAGCAAGGCATTTTTTAAATATAAGGAGCTTTTCTACAGTAGGAACCTCAACATGAAGTTGCGGATACGTTTCGTCAGACGTTATGTCTGGTCTGTTTTATTATATGGTGTGTAAGCATGGACATTAAAAGTAAAAGACATGAACAAGCTGGAAGCATTCGAAATGTGGACATACAGAAGAATGCTCAAGATTTCATGGGTAGAACTATGTTATTTTATAACGTGTTTCGAACGTGTTTCGAACGAGGAGGTTCTCAGAAGAATGAATGTAACAAGAGAATTACTCACAACTGTCAAACGTCGAAAAACAGTATACTTTGGCCATGTGATGAGGAGTGCGAAATACGAGATGTTACAGCTCATCGTGCAGGGAAAGATTGAAGGACGGAGGGGAGTTGGTAGAAAGCAACTGTCTTGGCTCCGAAATATTAGAAATTGGACTGGCATATCGGGAATTGGTGCACTGATAGAGTCAGCAAGGGACAGGGAACGATACAAGCAAATCACACAAACTATCATATGACGCTAATATTCTGTTAAGAATAGGCAACACAAGAAGAAGAAGTGTTATAAAAATTTAATTATAGGACCTTTTTTTAACTTTGAGCAGCTGTAGTTCCACAACGGGTGGGGCTACAGAAAGAAGTTCTTCCAAAAATCAATTTTTTGCAATAGATATTAGTTCCGTAGTTAAAATTTCATTGCTCTATTTCAAACGGTGTAGAAGTTTTGTAAACACCCGAACAGACGAACAGCCAGACAGATAAAGTGAAACCAATTGGACATTTTTTCAAATTTTTTTGAAAATGTGCTAAAAACAGAAAAATGTTAACACATTAATATCGCGAACTTTTTCAGTATTAAACTATGTGTCTACAAAATTTGAACTCAATCGGTGGAGCGGTATAAATAAAACAACAAAAAAAGTTTAATGGACTCTGGGTTTTGCATAGTTTAATTTTTATCTGAAAACTATAAGGCACACCAATACCTTGCTTTGCGGCCTAGATACGTTCCGAAAAAATTGGCCGGAAAGCAAAAAGCCGTATAATTAATTATTTTTATACAAACCCATACAAATTCAATAGGATCCGTTTCAATTTTTAATAAAATAACATAGTTTTTAGTTTAAAATGTATTTTTTTCTTCTTAGTTCATTTAAAACATAATTGCTTACATATAAAATAAAAATACATAACAAGTAATAATTAAATTCAAAAACAAAAACAACATATATAGCTACATACATAACAAGTAATATTAAACAGAAATTCAAAAAAAATAGTTCATAAATAGTTCATACAAAACAAAAATTAAACAAGCAAAATGTAAACCAACTGTTTTTAAAAGCGCACATTTGCGAAAGACGATACAAACTATTTAGAATTGTGGAGCTGTAAGTCCGCAACCCTATATAAGTGAGAAAAACCGTTAACACACGTAAAAAAATATTATTGAAGCTTTAATTTTTATGTCTTGTCGAAGAAAAATTTGTACAGGTGCCTAAGTTATAGGTGTCCAAAAATAGCATATTTTCAATTTTTGGGCCCTAATAGCTTTTAAACAGGGGTGATAAAAGGGTTTCCTCAAAAAATTTTCTGAGGAAACTTATACTAATTCTAAAAGTTCTTTCTTACCTCAAAATTGCAAGTGCCTATTTAAAAGCGGTCGGAGTTATGAAGGTAAAAAAATCATGAAATATTTGGTTTTTACATAACGGTTAATTTAAATGCTAATTTTGCAATAACTGTATAATTTTTATATTGATTTATAAACGTAAAAAAAATCCTGTCGAATGGTGTTTTCAAATAGACAAAATGTTAAACACAACATGAGATATACGCATTTAAAAATAGGACTTTTCAGCTCAAGGGGTGCAGCTTCAGTTTGAAGGGCTGCAGCTCCGTAATGAGTGGGACTACATGAAGAAGTTGTTCTACAACATTAATTTTTTTATAAGACCTACCCATGGTTAAAATTTATTTTCTCTATCTTTGACGGTGTAGAAGTTTTGTAAACAAACGGACGGACCGGCAGAAGGACAGAGTGAAACTAATAGGCACATTTTTTCAAATTTTTTTTGAAATATGCTAAAAGCAAAAAATGTTTAAAAACAACTCTAATCTGAAGACGAACATGAAAAATCCGTAAGCTGTAAGAGTATGCTGTCATCATCACTTTCCGCTGTTGTGAATTGATCTGGTGTAAAAAATTGAATCAAAGTTGTTTGTCTTGCCTGGGTTTCTACTTCCTTTTGCAGCTCTTCATAACAAGTAATGGTTGAGGTAATTCCTCGAGAAACTTTAGCGCTGCGTTCTATGTCGAAATCATTTTGAACAAGGATGTTCGAAATAAGAAAGCGCATTCGACAAGTTCTTTAATGTTAACTGTTGGCATACAGAAGATTTTATTTTTTTCAATATTTTTTCAGGAAAATGGCGTGCTCCCGTGCTTGCGTGCTTATAAAGCTTATAAAATGAGCTGTCGTTTGGTGTTTCCAAATGGAAGGTATATCTTATAGAACTTGTGTTACAACAATTTAAATACAAGGCTTTTTCGAACTTTGGAGGGCTGTAGCTCGTTAACAGATGGGACTACAGAAAAAAGTTCTTCCACAAAATTCATATTTAAGCGATATCTATCCGCAGTTAAAATTTCATTGCTTTATATTAAACGATTTACAACATATATACGGACAGAATTACTGATAGATAAATAGACAGTCAGAGTACCAAAGCATAAACTAAAACCATTCATACATGTAAAATTTTATTAAATTTGATTTATTCGTTCTTGAGTTTTAGTGTTACAAACACAGACGTAATTTTTATATATATAGAAATATAGAGATAATAATATTATATTTGTGATTTTCTAATTAGGAATTTTGTGAAGGGAAAATTCAGGCAAACAACTTAGCGGACAAAACTTCAGCGACGTAATATTGTTCATACTACCAAGGCACTTTGCAAGATTACTGGTAAGTTTTTATATAAAAATTAAATCATTGGTTTTGTTTTGTTTTTTGAAACATAAATTTTTTCTTCGATATTATTTAATTTTTTTTCGACAGCTTTTTCAAGTTTTCGATAAAAGTACAAAGACTTAGTACTTTAATTTTTGTACCTTACTTTAAAAAAATGAGGACAGGTGTTTAAAAATAGGAAATTTCAGTTTTCGAAACTATACAGCTCCCAAACGGGAGACAACACAAAAATATTTTCGGAAATGTGTCATACTTACTTTGAAACATCTAACTCCTTTTAATTTCAAGCTTCCAGTTTAAACTGTTTGAAAGATAAAAGAGGTTAAAAATTTAGCAGAAATTGTGTAGCATATCGGTAAATTAAAATATGTACTGTATGGCAATGGTATATATTTATATCGCTAATAAAAGCAGCTATCGATTGGGTCGTCTATATTTTATAGAACTTGTGTACATGGAATGTCAATAGTCTGTTCGAGTCAGAAAAAATCCATAACACTATTCAAGAAATGAATCGTTTAAAAGTTGATATACTTGGTATCAGCGAAACCTGGCAACGGAGTAATTAGTGTAAATGGGACAAAATTTTATTATTCCGGTAATAACAACACAAGGCACGGGAATGGCGTCGGTATAATTTTGTCTGAACAAATCGCGAAACATGTTTCTGGCTTCGTGCCCTTTTCGGATAGAGCTATGCTACTTAAATTAGATTCAAAACCGATCGCAATTAATATTATTCAAATTTACGCACCGACAGCGGATAAACCCGACGATGAGATAGAAGAGTTTTATGAATGCATAACATATCTTTTAAAACAAACAAAACCTCACGACATGAATATCATAATGGGCGACTTTAATGCCAAGGTTTGTACCGGAGGAGTAAAAGACGTAGTTGGCAGTTTTGCTCTAGGAACCAGAAACGAAAGGGGTGATCGTTTGGTACAATTTTGCCAAGAAGAAAATTTAAAAATTATGAATACGTGGTTTTGTTTACCTGCAAGAAGATTATATACTTGGAGATCTCCACAAGATACAATTGAACATGTTGTGCGAAACCAGAGTGATTTCATCATTGTGAATAAACGTTTTAGCTCATCCATTAGGAAAGTAAGCACATACCCTGGTGCTGACGTTCCATCGGATCACAATCTCTTGGTGGGCAAAATAAACATCAAATTAGCAAGAACAAAGAGATCCAACCGAGAAACAAAATTGGATATGGAAAAACTGAAAAACAGTGAAATAAGAAATCGATTAGCAGCAGAGATCAACAATCAGGTACGAAATTTGAGAAATACAACAAATCTATGGGCACAAACAAGGGATATCTTTAAAGAAAAATCACGAAACATCCTGAGTACAAAAAAGTATTCCCCTAAACAGAAATGGATGACAGACGAGATTTTACAGATGATGGATGTGAGGCGCCAATACAAAAACAATAATATTGGGGAGTATAAACGCATTCATCGAGATATCCAAGCTAAAATTAGGCGTGCCAAGCAAGACTGGTTAAAAAAAGAATGTGATGAAATAGAGAAACTGCAACATCTACATGATGATTTCAATGTCCACAAAAAAATTAAAGAAATCACGGGTGCAAATCGTAAAAAACTTACTGCTGTACTAACAAATGAACAAGGTCAACTTATAGCTGATGTAAATGAGGAACAAAAAACCTGGGAAAATTATGTGCAACAGTTATTTCAAGATCAAAGCAGAAGAATAAATAACAGTAACAGTGACACGGACATATTACCTTTTGGATTTGCAATAACAAAGGAAGAGGTTAAAAAGGCAGTATCGTCATCGAAAAACAATAAAACTACAGGTCCGGATGATTTACCAGCAGAAATAATAAAATTAATAGATTATGATAATTTAGAAATATTGGTCAAAATTTTTAATGAAATATATGACACGGGTCATTTCCCAGAAGATTGGCTAAAGTCGACATTTATTGCACTCCCGAAAAAAGCGAATGCTAAAAACTGTAAGGATCACCGTCCGGTAAGTTTAGTGAGTCATGCGCTTAAAATCTTTCTTAAAATACGAATGTATTCCAAGTGCGAAGTGCATATGGGAAAAACGCAGTTTGGGTTCAAACAAGGCACAGGCACGAAAGAAGCTCTTTTTGGAGTAAATATATTGGTAAAAAACTGCAGAGATGTTTAGAAGGATGTTTTTCTCTGTTTCCTTGACTACGAAAAAGCTTTCGATAGGGTGCAGCATGAAAAATTGATAGAAATCTTAAGTAGATTATATATCGAAGAAAAAATTATAAACTGTATCAGAAATCTGTATTGCAATCAAACAGCTAACGTAAAAACTCAGCATGACTTAACGGATAGCATTGCAATTCAAAAAGGGGTACGTCAGGGCTGTATTTTGTCACCAATGCTCTTCAACTTATATGCGGAAACTATCTTCGTGGAAGCACTAGCTAATGTGGAAGGAGGCATAAAAGTAAATGGCACGTTCTTAAATAATATAAGATATGCTGACGATACGACGTTAATAGCTGATAATATTATCGATTTACAACACATAGTAGATAGAGTCAACCACTACAGTAACAATTTTGAGCTTAACATCAACACTCAAAATACGAAATGGATGATAGTCAGCAGAAATAGAAAACCGTATCCTGGTGCGACTATTACAATTAACAACATTCAAATCGAAAAAGTGTCCACTTTCAAGTACCTTGGAAGCTGGCTAAACGAAGACTGGAGTTGTAATGGGGAAATAAAGTGCCGAATTGAAATGGCCAGGAAGGCATTTCTTAAATATAAGGAGCTTTTCTGCAGTAGGAACCTCAACATGAAGTTGCGGATACGTTTCGTCAGACGTTATGTCTGGTCCGTTTTATTATATGGTGTGTAAGCATGGACATTAAAAAAAAAGACATGAACAAGCATTCGAAATGTGGATATACAAAAGAATGCTCAAGATTTCATGGGTAGAACTATGTTATTTTATAACGTGTTTCGAACGTGTTTCGAACGAGGAGGTTCTCAGAAGAATGAATGTAACAAGAGAATTACTCACAACTGTCAAACGTCGAAAAACAGTATACTTTGGCCATGTGATGAGGAGTGGGAAATACGAGATCTTACAGCTCATCGTGCAGGGGAAGATTGAAGGACGGAGGGGAGTTGGTAGAAAGCAACTGTCTTGGCTCCGAAATATTAGAAATTGGACTGGCATATCGGGAATTGGTGCACTGATAGAGTCAGCAAGGGACAGGGAACGATACAAGCAAATCACACAAACTATCATATGACGCTAACATTCTGCTAACACAAGAAGAAGAAGTGTTATAAAAATTTAATTATAGGACCTTTTTTTAACTTTGAGCAGCTGTAGTTCCACAACGGGTGGGGCTACAGAAAGAAGTTCTTCCAAAAATCAATTTTTTGCAATAGATATTAGTTCCGTAGTTAAAATTTCATTGCTCTATTTCAAACGGTGTAGAAGTTTTGTAAACACCCGAACAGACGAACAGCCAGACAGATAGAGTGAAACCAATTGGACATTTTTTCAAATTTTTTTGAAAATGTGCTAAAAACAGAAAAATGTTAACACATTAATATCGCGAACTTTTTCAGTATTAAACTATGTGTCTACAAAATTTGAACTCAATCGGTGGAGCGGTATAAATAAAACAACAAAAAAAGTTTAATGGACTCTGGGTTTTGCATAGTTTAATTTTAATTTTTATCTTAAAACTATAAAGCACACCAATACCTTGCTTTGCGGCCTAGATACATTCCGAAAAATTGGCTGGAAAGTAAAACGCCGTATAATTAATTATTTTTATACAAACCCATACAAATTCAATAGGATCCGTTTCAATTTTTAATAAAATAACATAGTTTTTAGTTTAAAATGTATTTTTTTCTTCTTAGTTCATTTAAAACATAATTGCTTACATATAAAATAAAAATACATAACAAGAAATAACTAAATTCAAAAACAAAAACAACATATATAGCTACATACATAACAAGTAATAATAAACAGAAATTCAAAAAAAATAGTTCATAAATAGTTCATAGAAAACAAAAATTAAACAAGGAGAATGTAAACACACGTAAAAATATATTATTGAAGCTTTAATTTTTATGTCTTGTCGAAGAAAAAATTGTACAGGTGCCTAAGTTATAGGTGTCCAAAAATAGCATATTTTCAATTTTTGGGCCCTAATAGCTTTTAAACAGGGGTGATAAAAGGGTTTCCTCAAAAAATTTTCTGAGGAAACTTATACTAATTCTAAAAGTTCTTTCTTACCTCAAAATTGCAAGTGCCTATTTAAAAGCGGTCGGAGTTATAAAGGTAAAAAAATCATGAAATATTTGGTTTTTACATAACGGTTAATTTAAATGCTAATTTTTGCAATAACTGTATAATTTTTATATTGATTTATAAAGGTAAAAAAAATCCTGTCGAATGGCGTTTTTAAATAGACAAAATGTTAAACACAACATGAGATATACGCATTTAAAAATAGGACTTTTTCAGCTCAAGGGCTGCAGCTCCGTAATGAGTGGGACTACATGAAGAAGTTGTTCTACAACATTAATTTTTTTATAAGACCTGCCCATGGTTAAAATTTATTTTCTCTATCTTTGACGGTGTAGAAGTATTGTAAGCAGACGGACGGACCGGCAGAAGGACAGAGTGAAACTAATAGGCACATTTTTTCAAATTTTTTTTGAAATGTGCTAAAAGCAAAAAATGTTTAAAAACAATTTTAATCTGAAGACGAACATGAAAAATCGGTAAGCTGTAAGAGTATGCTGTCATCATCACTTTCCGCTGTTGTGAATTGATCTGGTGTAAAAAATTGATTCAAAGTTGTTTGTCTTGCCTGCGTTTCTACTTCCTTTGCAGCTCTTCACAACAAGTAATGGTTGAGTTAATTCCTCGAGAAACTTTAGCGCTGCGTTCTATGTCGAAATCATTTTGAACAAGGATGTTCGAAATAAGAAAGCGCATTCGACAAGTTCTTTAATGTTAACTGTTGGCATACAGAAGATTTTATTTTTTTCAATCTTTTTTTTGGCCGTATAACGAAACATTTTAGGCCGTAAATTGAAAAAGTGCCGCAATTAAAAAGGCTGTTATAGCGAAAAGCCGTGTAGCGAGGTATGATTGTATATTGAAGATATTTCTTATATGTAGGTATCTGAAACCTTACAAAATTTATTTCTAAAATGCACCATTTTGGGAAAAATCACAAAATTTTTTTTTTTAATGTATTTCTCTGCCACATAAATGTGGACAGGAAATTACACAGCCTTTCTTGTTCAGGCATGGCTGTACATGTCACAAGGGGGAATAACTCTTGGGATTCGAACCCACACTCCCTCGATATTTACAGCGTATATTATACGTTCTTACTTACTAGGCCACCGAGGCCCCAACATTACAAATATTTTAATTACAAAATGGAAAAGGTAAAATCTCGTTCGATTTTTAAAGTCATTTTTATTAAATGTTATAAATCGTTAGAGTTATAATCATTAAAAAGTAGAAGGACTAAATACTGCGAAATTTTTAAAACTCTAAGAGATGCCAAAAATATTTATGTTCCATTTATTAATTTTAAAAATAAATTAAACAAGGTAGAATGTAAACCAACGGTTTTTAAAAGCGCACATTTCCAAAACACGATACAAACTGTTTAGAATTGTTTGTTTAGAACTGTAGAACTGTCTGTTTAGAACTTCACAAAAATTAAAAAAATAAAATTTAAGAAATTTTTTGTAATGAGTATATATGTGAAAATAGGACCTTTCTGCAATTTTGAGAGGTTGTAAGTCCGGAAACCTATATTACTAAGACCTTATACCTCTTAAACAGGGGGTGATGCAAAAAAATTTTCTAAGGAAACCCTCACTAATTCTAAAAGTTCTTTCTTGTCTCAAAACTTCAGGTTCCTATCTAAAGGGGTGCCGGAGTTATGAAAAGAGAAATTTCAAGCAAAATGTGGTTTTCACATAATGATAAATTGAAGTAGTAAATTACAAAATATTGGATAATTTTGATATGGTTTTACGTAGATAATAAAATTTCCAGTCTGCTGGCACTTTTAGATTGCAAAACTATTACGCAGAGCCTGAGATATATACATCTGAAAACGGGGCTTTTCGCAATTTTGAAGGGCTGTAACTCTGGAACCCTATACAACTAAAATAAACTTTTAAGACACGTAAAAATATATTACTCTAGCATTAATTTTTATACTTTGCCGAAGTAAAATGTTTACACGCTCCTAAGTTGCGGGTATTTAAAAATAGCAAATTTTCAATTTTTGAGCCCTAATTTTCCCTAAATTTCTGAGCAAACTTATACTAATTTATAGCAAAGTTATTTCTTACCTTAAAATTTAAAGCCTCTAAAAGCGTGACGGAGTTATGAAAGTAGAAAAATCTGCAAAATTTGGTTTTCACATAATGGTAAATTTAAATACTAAATTTAAAAAAAATTGTATAATTTTGATATTAATTTAGAAAGTTAAGAAAAGTACCTGTCGACGTTTTCAGAGTGAAAAAATCTTAAGCAAAACATAAGATATATGCATTTAAAAATAGGACTTTTACAAATTTTGAGGGGCTGCAGCTCCGTAATGAGTGGGGCTACATGAAAAAGTTGTTCCACAAAATTATTTTTTTTATGAGACCTACCTATGGTTAAAATTTGTTTTCTCTATCTTTAACGGTGTCAAAGTTTTGTGCACAGACGGACGGACGGGCAGACGGACAGAGTGAAACTAATAAGAAATAGTAATACAAATTTGTATCAAATTTACTAAAAATCAAATTAAACGAGAAAGAATACAGTTGCCTTTGTCAGCTCTTCGATACCCGTACGAACCGTTAGTATGTTCACAGCGTGTCACTCTGCTTACAATATTATTATACCCTACACCTAAAGTATAGGGTATATTAACTTTGGTATGGTGTTTGTAACCACCAAAAGGAAGCGAGGTAGATATGGATATGTATATATATTCAGAATCAGGATCACCTCCTGAGTCGATTTAACGATGTCCGTCCTTCCGTCCGTCCGTTCGCACGATAACTCAAAAACTAATAAAGCTATCTTGATGATATTTATATAGTAGGTTACTAATTTACGAAAGGAAGGTTACGAAAGGAAGGCTAAGTTCGAATTTGGAGAAAATCGGTCAATGGATTCGGATTCTGCAAGCTTCCGAATGATTCCGGAGCAAACGAGATTATCTTCAAAACCAACAAAGATAGAACCTTTAAAAATTTTGTACAATGATGTTCCTTCCCATTCAATTTATGTCTCTGAAATTTAAGAGGATTTGGTCCATGGGTTTGGATTTTGGAAGCTTCCGAAAGAGCACCAGAGCAAATGAGATTATCTCCAAAATCTACAAAGATAGAACCTTTAAATTTGGCAGAGTGGTGTTCTTTCATGTTTTATTTAAGTCTCTAAAATTGGAGAGGATTTGGTTTATGGGTTCTTATCTTGGAAGCTTCCGAACGAGCACCAGAGCAAATCAGATTATCTCCAAAACCAAGTAAGATATAACCTTTAAATTTGGCCCAGTGGTGTTCTTTCATGTTTTATTTAAGTCTCTGAAATTAGAGAGGATTTGGGTCATGGGTTCTTATCTTGGAAGCTTCCGAACCAGCCCCAGAGCAAACGAGTATATCTCCACAATCAACAAAGATAGAACCTTTATTTTTAGTACAAGGGTGTGCTGTTATGTTTCCTTTTCTATAAAATTGGAAACTGAAATTGGAAAGAATTTGAACCATGGATTCATATTTTGGAAGCTTCCGAGCCCTAGAGCAAATGATATTATCTCCAAAACCAATAAAGATAGAACCTTTAAATTTTTTACAATGATGTTCCTTCCCGTTCGACTTATGTCTTTGAAATTTAAGAGGATATGGTCCATGGGTTTGGATTTTGCAAGCTTCCGAACAAGCCCCAGAGCAAATGAAATTATCTCCAAAAACACCAAAGATATAACCTTTAAATTTGGCAGAATTGTATTCTTTCATCTTTAATTTAGGTCTCTGAAATTTGAGAGGATTTGGTCCTTCGGTTCGGATTTTGGAAAATTCCGAACGAGCCTTAGAGCAATTGAAGCAGCTGAAGCAGCTGCCAAAAAAACATGGATTTTTAATTTAATTCGAATTATTCAGGTGTAGGGTATTAATAAGGCGGTTGTATCGACTTACTGTTACATTTACTTGTTAATATTTAAAATACATAAAATGATTTAATGACCTTTGTTTTCGCTGTGCGCTCTAACAAAATTCTACTTGTATATAATACATAATACATTAATATATACAACATAACAACTTCAGGTACCCAAATTAAATATAAAAAAAAATGAAATATGATAATAAAATAATATTATTGTGATTTGTAATAAAAAAAAAAGACAGAAAAATGAAATGACAAAAAAAAAAAGAAGCAAACTCATGTATACAATACAATACTGTTGCGTACGATTTTCTTAGAGTAGATCATATGGAACAAGCTCAGAAATATTTTTTTTAAAGATGCGTATATTGTTTACTAGTTTAATATCATTCGGCAGATCATTATAAATTTTTAAGTAATTATAAAGACAATTGTTTTTTTGGTTGCTGGTTTTAAAAAGGGTTAAATAAAAATTAGACATTTTTCTCGTATTGTGGTTATGGATGTCAATATTTCTGTTTAAGACAAAGCTGTGTCTAATTTGGTTGTCTTGAATGCTGTTATGTAAAGTTCGCGGTTACAGATACTCATAAAACTGATATAGTTTTCCATATATAAGCACTTAGTTGGAAATAAAACTGGATAATAATGTATAATTTTTATGGCTTTTTTTTTGTAATATATTTAATTTTGTTAATATAATTTGCGGAGCTCTACTCCAGATAGGATTCAGATATTTTAAATGGTACAATATGTAAGAACAGTAAATTATATATAGGACATTTGGCGAAAAATATTTTCTTAGTCGTCTTAAAATAAAAATATAAGGAGTAATTTTTTTAATAATGTGATCTACATGGTCACTCCATCTTGACTTGCTGTCAAGCGTTAATCCTAAGTAATTGGGGTCTTAACAACATCCAATTTGTTATTATTTGAATAAAAATCCAAGGAGTTGTAATTTTTATTTTCAAAAACTAGGATTTTTGTTTTGATTACATTTAGTACCATTCTGTGTTTTATGACGCAGTCATATTTTAAGACTGCGTCATCTGCATATAACTGAATTTTTCCTTTTAATTAGCTTAGCCGGGTTATGTCGTCAATATAAATTTTAAAGAGATCTGGCCCTAAAATTGACCTTTGCGGAATATGAAAAAAAATGGTGGAAATTCTTCAGACATTCATAATCAATTTGATTATTTGGAATATTCAGCTCGTCCGCAACATTGACAAAAAAGTTATTCATATATTCGGCAATATCACATCCATTAGTAATTGTAAGATTATTACACTTAAGTGTCTGTTGCTTGAAGAAGTATGAGAAGTGTTGTTGAAAATAATCCTTTTATATAGATCCCAGATTTTTTTACCATTGGAAATGGTCTCGTATGATCTCAACAGAGCAACATTTTTTTTAGCCTGTATAATTAAACGTTTTACTTCTTGCCTACAATTATTGAACAAATTTCGAACATGTGGATCATCCGGATATTTTTTTTGTATTTATAATATGAGTTTCTAACTTTAATTTTGTTTATAATATTCATCCGTCATCCATTCATTTTTTCTTTTAGTTTTTTTCAAAGGGAATACTCTTAGTAAACTTTTTTATAGTTTCACTTAATTCGTTAACAAGCTAGTCAAAATTAGTGAAATTACTAAGTCTTTCTCAAATTGCATTATTTGATATATTTTGATAATCTAAATTGTTTTCAAACAGGTTGATTGATCTGTTATTGGTTTTTGGTTTAAACTTATAAAAAATAATAGATGGTCGGAGAGAGGAGAATCGGAAATATAGAAGTCGTATTTAAATTAATCATATCGGTTATGAATGGTCAATAACCGTTTTAGAAGAGTTGCCAATTCTGGTAGCGTAATTTTCACTCCTCTTGTTATAAATGACAAAACCATTTGAGAATAACATATTAATATAATTACTAGTGGTATGATTAACATTATTATAATTATATTAAAAATCACTAGTGATTTCATCTAATTTACTTGAAAAATTATTTACATCAGTTTCATGAGATCTATAAAACGCTAATATATTAAAATTGTGGTTCAATAACTTAACACATAAACAAATTAGATTTGTTAAATTCAGATTTAAAAAATTAAAGTACTATTAATATTTCCTTAATATAAATAGCAACACCACCATAAGATTTTGCACGATTCGAAAAATAAGCAGTGTAACACGGTAAATTAAAAAATTTGTTCTCTGATTCATGCAACCATATTTCCGAAAAAACTACTGCATGTACCTCAAATTCAAAACTATTAACCAGAAATTCTAAATCGTATAATTTATTTCTAATACTTTGTATATTCAAGTAAATCGTTTTAAAATATTCTTTGTAATTGCTTTTTAATAAATGTTGTCTGTAAAGTGACTAACTCTTAAACCATCTTCAATATTTATGTTATCAGATATATGTTATGTTATTATGTTATCAGATTATGTTATTATGTTATCGTTATACGATGATAACGTATCGGTAAAACATTATTATTTTGTTTGTCTCTTTTTTAGCATATAATTTGTAAACATAAATATAATTCCTCTTTTTTCTCTTATTGGCTAATTTCTTAATGAAATTATAATTATTAGTATAAATTTGCCTATAAGAACGTGTACATGTGACAATAATTATAATGTACCCCTACACATTAAGTTATAGGGTACATTAATTTTGGTATGGTGTTTGTAACCACCAAAAGGAAGCGAGTTAGATATGGACATGTATATATATTCTGAATCAGGATCACCTCTTGAGTCGATTTAGCGATGTCCGTTCGTCCGTACGTTCGCGCGATAACTGAAAAACTAGTGAAGCTATCTTGATGAAATTTATATAGTAGGTTACTAATTACGAAAGGAAGGCTAAGTTGAATCTGGACAAAATCGGTCCATGGGTTTGGGTACCTCCCATACAACTCTCAAAACCGAATACGCATATCTTCGAAATTAATAAATATAAAAACTTGAAATTTTGTACAAAGGTTGTAAAAGCATTATTTTTTTTAGCTTATATTAAAGACCTAACTAAAATAACTTATGGATTTTTAATTCAATTTGAATTTTTTAGGTGTAGGGTATAAATAAGTCGGTTGCATCGACTTACTGTTACATTTACTTGTTAAATGTATAAGATAGGTTATAGTTATTATTTTTTTTATTATAGTTAAGATTAATATGGTAGAAATTTCATGTATATGTAGTATTTTAGATAATAATATTGTAAAAAATGTATTTAAATTTAAGTTTAAAAGTGATACCAAAAATATTAAATGTAGAAAAAAGCCAAATAAAAAATTTAAATTCATAATGAAAAATAGAATGTTTGGAATAACATATGTATATTTATGATGTTTATGTGAAAATATATTTTGTTTTTCTTTTGTAGGTTAATTTATTAATAAAATTATAAAAGTCCTCCAATAGGAACATGTGGAAATATTTAAATATATAAAACTGGTTATTGTTATTATTTTTTTTCTTGTCATAACCATAATTATTGTTGTAAAGTTTATTGTAAATATTTATAAAATAATAATAATAAAAGAATAAGATAAATAAGTGAAAAAAATTGATTTAACTGATTTAAAGGTTGTACAAAAAATAACAAATGTGCAAAAAAGTTAAATAAAAAATTTAAATTAGTAATGAAAAATATGATGTTTAAATAAGTATTTACATAGTTCCTTTTTTTTACCTTTATAGGTTAGTTTCTTGACAAAACTACAATTTATATAAATCTGCCGATATGAAAGTGCATTAATCAAAGTAAATATGTGGTTAAAGTATGTCGTTGTCATTTTTTTTTTATCACAAACACAATTGATACCATAAGAATAATTTGAAAAAAAAATTATATTATAAAGATAATAAAACTGAATGTAGAAAAGTTATTTCAATTCTAAAATTAATATGAAAAATATTGAGTTTTGAAAAAATTTCAATAAAAAATTTAAATTTTATAATAAAATGTTCAAATGAAAAAAAATGTGAAACAAAATTTTTAGATTTAAAATATAGTAGAATTTTAGCTCATAATAGTATAGATATGAAGTGATATTATAACTATATTTAATTTTAATTACATTATAATCAACCAATTTTGATAATTTATTAGGAAATTTTAAGAAACTTTTTAATGAAATTGATGTCGTAGTGACTAGAAATTCTGAACACTTTACCTGTATTGTTAGCGGGCAGGAGTATCGTGTTGTCTTTCACCCAAAGATATTGAAATTTCTCTGATAATTTAATCTTCTTTGCCTCGCGATACAGCTTGGATTGTAATGGTGATAAATGATGACGACAACAAATCTGCTTACTACCTTCATTTTGTAGATTTAGTTCAGCTGTGAAAAGGTGATTTTGGGTTTTTTCATCATTAATTCGTTCTTAACATTTTCCGAATTCATTTCAACAACATGTAATGGATTATGATTTTGATTTAGTTCTGTGGTTTCACCTTGACTGAATGGATAAAGTTTTTTGATATCATTACTCGTAATGTTAGCGCCAATTTTATTTGTAATATCAAGAAAAGTGTATATTGTTTGATCTTCAGTTTACCGTTATAGATGTATTTCCTAAATATGCTTATGCTGAACCAATTAAAACTAAAACGGGTAGTAATGTTTTAAATGCTGTAAAGAAAATTATAAAACGAGCTAAAAACTTACCTAAAAACATTCATTCAAATGGATTAATATACAATAATATAATAATATGGATATATATACAATTACAAATGGATTAATATATTGCAATCTTTATTAAACACCTATAATTTCACTAAACATAGAACAACTAAATTACCCCCTGAAAGAATTTCTAAGAAAAACGAAAAATTTATTTTAAAAAATGTTTACATGCAACCTAAAATTTCTTTAAAAGCTAAATATAAAGTTGGAGACTATGTTAGAATAAGTAAATACAAAAAAACTTTTGAAAAAGGTTATCAACCGAATTGGTCTACTGAAATTTTTAAAATTATCAAAGTAAACACTACCTATCCGATCACATATCAGCTGATTGATTATAAAAATGATTTAATATTTGGTGGATTTTATGAGCAGGAACTCACATCTGTTAAACACAAACGTATATCTTGTCGAGAACATTTTAAAGAAAAAAGGCAATAAAGTTTTTATTAAATTGCTTGGTTTTGACGAAAAACATAACACATGGATAAATTCAACAAATATTATTTAATATCTGTAAAATAAAACTTTAATAAGTATCTGAAAATTTGCTAACATCTGAAAAATAAAATAAAATCTTAACATTTGAAAATATAATAAAATCCTAACATCTGAAGTATAAAATAAAATGCTAACATCTGAAAAATGAAATAAAATCTTAACATCTGAAAAATAAAATAAAATCCTAACATCTGCAACATAAAATAAAATCCTAACATCTGAAAAATGAAAATAACTTTAGAACAGTCCAAAATTTATTTGAAATAAAATTTTTTATTGAACAAATTCTTTATATAAAATTCTTAATATAAAAACATAATTCTTAATATATAATAATTCTTAATATAGAATAAATTATATAACATAAAAGCTTAAACTATAATTATTGTTTTGTGGCTAATTGAAAATCACCACGTTCTTCTTTTAAAATTAACTCATTTTGCTCGTTTACGAGGAAATAAGTATTTTTTTTGATTTCTTCTCGGAAATTATTATCTTCAAATACCGGAACTTTTTATTGCGGTATAAATATAATATTATTTAGGATCTCGAAGAACCATTTTTCACTGTAAACGATGTTTATTTTTTTAATTTTATGTATTTTATAGAGCCTACTTGGCTCCATATCTTTAACCTTTAAAAAATTTTTTAAAGGCTTTTTTTTTGAATTAAATAATTCCACCAGTTTTCTTTTTTTGGTGGAATTTGATGTTGTTTCGTGATATGTAAAATGTTGCGCCAGCAAATGCTCGATTTGATCTGGTGGCTGATAAAATGAATGTTGTTGTTGTTGTTGCTCTTGTTGATGATGTTGTAGTTGTTGTTGCTGGTCATGATAAAGTGTCATTTTCGCCATCATTTTCTTTTTTGTAGGAATTTGCGCGTGTATTGCTACGTCATCCAACACGTAAACTTTATCAAATTCCTGTTCTATCCAGCTTGCTTCAAATTAAAATGATATTTTTATAAAATCTCGATGTACGAGTATTTATATACAAATTTCAAGTTATATTATAACAAAATAAAAACTTTAAAACTAGTGACACCCTTGCAAATATTTTGTAAGTAGAAAAGGTAAAACCTATCAAAAATGTCAGTTGATTACAATGTTGCTAATATTTTTTATGCAGAAAAAAGCTAATTTATTAAATTGCCGTTTGATTACAATGTTGTAATACTGTTTTCTATTTAAAATACGTATAAGATGAGAATCTAATTATTAATGAAATATAATTTATTATAGTGTCATTTGATTACAATTTATTCTTTAAGATAAATTTTTAATTAAATTGTAGTTTGAAAATTACAATGTTGCATAGAATTTTCTATTAACATCTTAAGATAGGATTAAGATGGGATTCTAGTTAAAACAACTAAAATTTATTAAAGTGTCATTTTAATTTAAGAGAATGAATCTGTATTGAAAATTTAATATTATTCTGTTATTCAAGCATTTAACATCTGAAATTCGTATAAAGAAAATGTCGAAAAAAATTATTTTACAAAAGTTTCTTACCGAAACTATAACGCCTTACATAATAGAAAGTGAGAATTCGACATTTGTTAAACGGCTTAATATGAACGGTCATAAAATAAAATTTGTAATTAAATCCGTACCTGAAAATACAAAACCAATTAGCTGGATTAAGGATGCTATACATCAAATAATCAGAATTGCTGTGAAAGATGTGAATTCCACTGATAAGATTGGGTTAACATTTTGTGGAGAGAGCTTTGACCATCAAGGTCCTACGTATCTCAGTTTTAGATCCGCTCATGAACTTAAATTTAGCGACGTTAGGGATGTAATTTCTAATGTTTTTCAAAGTAATTCTGAAGGTAGTTATTTATAATGCATTTTTTGTTTCATTTATTATAAACTATTTTTATTTTACGTCTATAGGCACATTTTACGTCTTATTAACTACTTGTTAAGTATTAAGTACAGACACTTTTTGTTTAACAGTTACCCGTGTTAGATTACACACTGGTAGAGGTAGGAATAATAAATATTCAAATAATAAAGAGGAATGCTTAAAAAGGAAGAAATAATAACAATAAAAAACACCGATAATTTATGTCTACCACGTGCACTTGTTGTTTCAATAGCTAAAATTGAAAAATTTATCGAATATGAAAAAATTCGAAAAAATATAGGAAAACTTCAAACTTTAACAGCTTTAAAATTATTGAAAACATCAAAAATAACAATTCCAGCTGAAGGTTGCGGAATTTGTGAACTGAATCAATTTCAAAAATGTTTACATAAACACAAAATTGTTGTATGTAAATATGGAACAAGGGGTGCAGAAGTAATATTTGAAGGATTTAATAATGGAAAAAAAATTAACTTGCTATACCATAATAATCATTACAAAATAATAACGTCACTCACAGCTGCTTTTTTCACAGCATTTTATTGTGAAGAATGTCATATTCTGTATTTTAAGAAAAACGAACATAGGTGTTCGAAATTTGCCCTTGCTGTCAAAACTCACCAACTTGTTCAATTAATTTTTAACATTAACATTTAACATTTTATGTATGCAGTGCAATCGCGCTTTTCGTGGTCAATCGTGTTTTCAAAATCATAAGGCTTTCAGTTCAAAAAAAAGAAGCACCTGTGAAGAAATTAGGAAATGTAAATCTTGTTTTAAAGTTCATAAAAGTTGTAGGACTCATATATGTGGAGAATATTTTTGTAAAACTTGCGACAATCATGTTCCTGAAAATCATAAGTGCTTCATTCAGTAAGACAAAACAAAAGTAAATTTTGAAAATTGCATTTACGTATTTTATGATTTAGAAACAAGACAAGAAGAAATTAACACTACAAAAATAAAAACTGAGATGCTTTAAATGTATCAACATTGATTGTCTATACTTCTGTCAAAAATGTAAATTAAGAGAAATAATTTTTAAAACGAAAAATGTGATGGAGGATTTCATGGAATTTATTTTAAAATTAAGAAAGGAATTCAAAAAGATTGTCATAATTGCTCATAATGGAAAGGCGTTTGACCATCAGTTTATTCTGAATTATATACTCAATAAAACTGTACTTGAACCAAAGTTAATTATGCGAGGTACAAAAATTATTGTTATGATAATTGATAGTATTAAATTTATTGATTCTATAAACCACTTTCCTATGGCTTTGGCAAACTTACCGGAAGCTTTTAATTTATCGATTAATTTGAAAAAGGGTTATTTTCCACATCTATTTATTAAATTGGAAAATGAAAATTACATTGGCTCACTTCCAGCAATTAAGTACTATAACTCTAATACAATGAAAGCAGATGAGCGTAATGAATTTTTAATGTGGTATGAACAAAATAGAAACTCAGACTTTAATATGGAGAAAGATATTTTAGAGTATTGTAAAAATGATGTTGAAATTCTAACTAAAGCATGTCTGGTTTTCAGAAATTTTTTTTTGAACCGTTTTTAGAAGCAACAACAATAGCTTCCGCCTGTAATCTTGTATATAGAAGAAACTTTTTCAAATCGAATACTAAAGGTATTAAAGCAAGAAAAGGATATAGGGTGGTAGGTAGACAATCAGTCAAAATTTACCATGCAATGGCTTATTTGGAAAAAGATTTGAGAAAAATTGATTTGAAATGTGCATTTAATGGAAAAGAAAAACAAATCGGAAATGTGAAAGTCGATGGATTTTGCCAAGAGACTAAAGAAATATTTGAATTTTACGGTTGCTATTATCATGGACATCCAAAATGTTAAACAAACCAGAGGGATATACCATTATATGATGACTCTGGCGATACTTTGAATCTACGATATGAAAAAACATTAATGAGATCAGAGTTTATAAAATCATGTGGATATAAAGTTATTGAGATGTGGGAATGTGAATTCCGGGAGCTAATTAGACACAATGAAAATATAAGATATTTAGAAAATCATTCATTAATTAATTTAGTTTCTTTAAATCCTCGTGATGCATTTTATGCCGGAAGAACGGGAAATACTTACACATATTATAAATGTAAACAAGGAGAAAAAATTAATTACATAGATTTATGTTCCTTATACCCATATGTTTGCAAACGAGGGAAATTTCCCATAAACCATCCTAAGATTTATAATGGAGAAGATGCCTGCTCCAAGTTAAACAGAATGACTATTGTTAAATGTAAAATTTTACCACCAACAAATCTATTACACCCCGTGTTACCTGTCAAACAAAATAACAAATTGATGTTCTCACTATGTAACACTAGTGAACAAAATATCAAGGAAAATACTATGAACATACAGACAATGAAAGAGCATTAGTAGGAACTTGGGTAATTGATGAAATTAAAAAAGCAATTGAAAAAGGGAACTTTTAAATATTTATGAAATTTGGGAATACGAAACAGTAAAATATGACAATTGCAGTGGTATTGATGGTTTATTCACTGAAATGATGAACAAATTTATTTTTTTATAAAGATTAAACAAGAAGCTTCTGGATGGCCAATAAAATGTCAGACTCAAAAAGAAAAGGAAAAATATATTGATAAGTTTTTTGAAAAGGAGGAAATTAAAAATAAAATACGATAAAGTAATTAATAACCCTGGTTTAAGATTTTTTGCTAAGATTATTTTAAACTTATTCTGGAGAAAATTTGAGCAAGGGAAAAATCAACCACAGATCACAATTATAAATCAATCTTTTAAACTTTACGAGTTAATAACAAACGACTCTGTAGTGTGAAGTATGTTACAAATTTCCCAGTAAATGAAGAAAACATAGTGGTTAGCTGGAAATATAAAGAACAAGCAGTAACTTCTTTATCTACTGTCAATGTAAGTATCGCTGTTTATACAACACCACATGCTCGTCTTCAACTTTACAGTTTTCTAGAGCAGCTGGATAATAGAGTATTATATTAATAATAGAGAATATGAACCACAAATAGGTGAATTTATAGGAGAAATGACTGATGAATTAGAATGTTATGGTATAGGAAGTTATATTACAGAAATTTTCTCTATTAGTTATGAAGCTTCTCTAAAAATTAATTTTAATAGCATAAAGGAAGCAGTTTTAAATTCATTGAATAGTGCAGACACATACCTCGTTTCAGAAAATATTCGTCGAAATAAAAATCATGATGTACTTACAATATCCGAAATAAAAAAATATCAACCAAAATCGGAAAAACGAAAATTTAATGAAGATGGTATTTCTTTACCGTATGGATATAACAAAAAAAACGCATGTTGATAAGTAAATCAAAATCGTATTCATTCAAATTTGTACATTTTTATTTGTGTTGTAAAAATTTTTGTTTGTAGATATATTAATTTAAAATTTTTAAGAATGAATTAATAAAAAAAATTCTACATGTAAAAGTAGACATTATTTACATATATATACTAAGTATATACAGTTCTATACTTTCGATTTCTTTTATGATCATTACATTTTTCAGAATCTTAATAAATTCACAATAAATTCTTAAGATAAACTCGTTATTACTTGAATTTTGTAATTTTTTAAAACCAGAAACTATACTATCAAAGAATCATTTAACTTTTACATTATATTCTTTTTATATCAATTCCTTGCTTTGACTTCATCTAACTACTGATTTGTATACTCATATATTAATTTAACAATAACAAAACAAGTCTTAATTTTATTTTTTTAGTTTAAGACTAAAAATTTTTGAATTATTTTTTGTTCCATACAAAAACAAAAAAAAATTAACTTAAATACATATCAAGAGTAAAGAGTATATATTTAGTTTAATCAGTTCCATATTTTTCATTTGCTGTTTGTTTTCTTTTTATTCATATTTTTTGAACATTCTTACTTTAAAATTAAAAAAATATCCTACACGACATGCAGTCAGCTAATTAATGACTTTCGTTTTCTCTTTTCTTCTATAAATTCTTCTATCCAGAAGAGAGCACATTTTTATGTAAGCAAAAAAAAACTCTATATCTTACTTTACTTTTCTTTCTTTATGCTAACAAAAAAAAAAAAAAAAAATAGGATTACACTTTTTCTTTTCAATTTTAAAGATGCGCTGTAAATTTAAAAATTAAAAAAAAATTTTTCTGTTTTTTATATTCATATAAAAAATTTTCTTACTACTTTTATATATAGTATTTAAACCAGGTATACAATTTTCTTTATTAAGGGCAGACCTACTTCAAATTGCTTAACACTTGACTTCCTACTATACAACCATTTCGAACTTATAAATTAATAACCCACACATACAACCTAACTTAAAACCTCAACCAAAATGAATTGTATGCTTATAGTAGCCAAGATACATAAAATACATAAAATCAATTGTTCAGTTCATTAACCCTGCCTGACAACTTACACAATATCAACAACCTTCACTTCCTACTATAAAACTATTTGGAACTTATAGGTTAACAACCCACACATACTACCTAACTTAAAACCTAAACCAAAACAATCAAAACAAGTTCTTGACCTACTAACCAAGCATAACCTACATTAAACCCATCAATCAAAATCTAGGTCACCATGTCGTGCGATATGGGTTGATTTTTCTCATCCTAAAGTGCAGGGTTACCTACTACCGTATTTTTATTTTTATTTTTACAGAACTATAATTTATTAAAATATCTTGACTACAATGTTGCAAATTATAATTTGTTTTTATTTTATTTTTAATATGCAAAACTATGACTTATCAAACTGACAATTTATTACAATGTTGTAAATTATACACTTTTCTATTTTAAGATCGGTTTAAGTTTGCATTTTTGTGTTTGTTGTATTAAACTATAATTTAGCAAAACGTCTTTTGACTACAATGTTGCGAATTTTTTCAATTCTGTTTTATTTTAAGCTAGATGCGGTTAGACTTAATATTTTTTTGTTTTAGTTTTTATGAAACTATAAATCATTAGAATGTCTTTTAATTAGAACATTATAAGAAGGAAAAACCGATATCTTTCGTTAAGTCGTGTTTAGTTTCTCTATACAAAAATTTTTGAATTCAAGCTCGGTAAATTCGCAAATAATACGATATTCTATTGAGAATGTCAGTTCGACTTTTGTAAAACGGTATAATATACGCGGTCGTAAGATAAAATTTATCATTAAACCAGTACCAGATAATCTAGATCCAATAAATTGGATTAAAGGTGCTCTACACGATATTGTAAAATATGGTACGAAAAATGTGTATCCAGGCGACATGATTGGAATTACATTTTGCGGAGAAAGCTTCGAAGAACGTGGCCCTGCATTCTTAAATTTTAAATTGGCTAGAGAATTAAAATTTTCTGATATAATTTCGAAAGTTTTTCAGAGTAACTCAGAGGGTAAGTACAACCTAGTTTTAAATTAAAGAACTTTAATATGCTAATTTTTTATTTACTTTCTCTTCATATTTACAAGATTAAGTACGGACAAATTTTGTTTGGAAATTACGTATGTCAGATTACCTGTTGGAAGCGGAAGGAGTAACAAATTTATAAATTTTGAGCAGGAATCTATACAGAAAAAAGAAATAATATCCATCAGAAATTAAGATAATTTATGTCTACCGTGAGCAATTATTGTCGCAATAGCAAAAATTGAAAATTATAAAGAATACAAAAAAGTGCTCAATGATACTGGAAACCTTCAAACTGAATTAGCTTTGTGGCTAATAAAAATATCGGGAGTATCTATGCCTCTGGAAGAGTGTGGAATACCTGAATTAAAAAAATTCCAGGATAGTTTAAAAACTTATAACATTGTTGTATATAAGTATGAAACACAAGGCAGAGAAGTAATATTTGCTGGAGACAATAGCGGTAAAAGAATTAATTTGTTAACACAATAAACATAATTACAATGTAATTCGTTCACTCACTGCTGCATTTTCTGTAGATTAGATGTCACATTCCACATCATCATCAAAATCAACATAGATGTTCAAAGAGGTGTCCTTGTTGTCAAAAATCACCTATATGTCCTCAAAATATAAAAAATATATTATGTAAGGACTGCAATCGTTCTTTTCGAGGTCAAATGTGTTTTGCGAATAATAAAGCCTCGACTTCAGTCAATATTAGCTTATATGAGGAAATTAGAAAATGCAAAACCTGCCTAAAAGTTTATAAAGCAGGAATAAAACATACATGTGGAGAAATTTTCCGTAAAACTTGCTTCAACTTTGTTCCAGAAGCTCACCAATGTTACATTCAACAGACCAAAAATAAGAGTAAAAATAAGAATAAAGAAGAAAGCTTCTTATACATATTTTATGATTTGGAAACTAGACAAGAAAAAATTGTGTCAACGGAAATAAAACAACACGAGCCAAATTTAAGAAAATAGAACTATAGATTTAATATGCAGAAGAAGATTGAGGAATATTGTACCAATGACGTAAGAATTTTGGCTGAAGCATGTGTGAGTTTTAGGAAGATGTTCTTAGAAGAATGCAAAGTTGAACCATTTTGGGAAGCTGCAACAATAGCATCTGCATGTAACCTTGCATATCGTCAAAATTTTCTGAAACCTAATACAATAGGTATCATTCCTAAAAATGGATACAGACTAGAAGATAAATATTCAAAAATTTTCATACAGTGGTTAATTTGGGAACAAGATTCACGGCAAATTAATTTGGAATGTGTATTAAATGGTAGAGAAAAAATTGTTGGGAGGTTTAAGGTAGATGGTTATTGTGAAAAAACAAAGAAATATTTGAATTTTATGGATGTTATTACCACGGGCGTCCAAAATGTTTAACAAGCAATCGAGATGCGAGGTTATTTAATAGTAACAACGATACACTTAACCAAAAGTATGAAAGAACGGTAGTTAGAGCCGAACACCTCAAATGCCTTGGATACAGGTTAATTGAAATGTGGCAATGTGAATTTCGTGAACAAATGAGATAAATTAAAAATATGGACTACTTGCAAAATCATCCATTAATTAATATTACACCTTTAAACTCCAGAGATGCATTTTATGGAGGAAGAACCGCAAATACGTGTACACATTATAAATGTTAAGGTGGAGAAAAAATTAAATATATAGATGTGTGTTTTCCACCCTAAAATATATGTTGGACAGGATGCCTGTTCTAAACTGAACTTAGAAAAGGTCGATGGCATCATTAAATTTAAAATTTTACCGCCAACTGATTTACTACACCCAGTTCTTCCAATTAAACGTTATGCAAAATTTGCAGCGAAGAAAAAAATCTAGGTGAATTTTCTCAACATTCTGATGATCAAAGAAGTTTAATAGGGACATGTGTAATAGATGAAGTTTTAAAAGCTATTGAAATGAACTATTAACTTATGAACATTTATGAGGTTTGGCAATATAAAACGATAAAGGATGATAAATTGAATAATATTGATGGGTTATTTACCGCTATGATGAATAAATTTATCAAAATAAAACTACAAGCTTCAGATTGGCCTCTCGATTGCCTAAGTGAGAAAGACAAGGAAGGATACATAAACAAAATTTTCAATATGGAAGAAATTAAATTAGAATATCATAAAATTGTTAACAATTCCGGTTTAAGATCTTTTGCTAAAATAATTTTAATTAATTTTGGGGAAAATTTGGACAGAAAGAGAACCAGCAACAAACTACCATTTTAAATCAGTTGTTTGAATTTTATAAAATGTTAATAAACCTATAGAAGTATGTCAAATTCTACCTATAAATAAAGAAAATATAGTGGTGAGTTGGCAATACAAAGATGAAGTTGAAACTTCTTTACCAACTGTTAACGTTAGCATAGCAGCTTTCACAACAACAAAAGCTCCTCTTAAACTTTACAGTTATTTGGAGAAGTTTCATAATAGAGCTTTATATTATGACACAGTTTCTGTCATTTATATATCTCGAAAAGACGAATTTGATCCCCCAACAGGGTGAATTTGTAGGAGAAATGACAGATGAATTAGAGTGCTTTGGTGCTGAAAGTTACATAACAGAGTTTCTCTGTGGAGATCCTAAAAATTATGCATACGAAGTGTACTACTATTTCATTTTGATTTTTTCTGGTTTATTTATGTCGATTCTACTGAGAAAATCGGCAACTTTATTCTCTTTAGCCTTTCCCCTTTATTCTACGTCGAACTCATATTCATTTAACCTCATTCTTCAAAGTTGTAATTTGGAGTTAGGCTCTTTGAGTGAATGTAGTCAGGTAAGTAGCTGATGGTCTGTGTTAGTTTTAGTAGTGAATTTTGTGCTATATAAATATGGGCGAAAATATTTGGTTGCCCAAATAATAGCGAGAAGTTCTTTTTCAATCGTGGAGTAACTAGTTTCGTGCTTGTTAAGTGTTCGACTTGCGTAACAAATTGGGTGTCCGCCTTGTGACAAGACGTCACCAATTGCAAAGTTTGAAGCGTTGTTAAAAGAAATTTCTTTTTGAAATATGGAAACTTAACAGTAGAATGGTTCGTTTTAAGCTCTTTTGATTTTTCAAAAGACAAACCGTAACTTCAGTCGTTAATATTAATTTTTTTAAGTAATAAGAGTCATGGGTTTATCTGCCGCGGCATAATATTTTATAAAATTGTGATAATACCCTGATGATTGTGATAATACCAAGAAAACTCTTAATTTGTTTTCTTGTTGTTGGTAATTTGAGGTCATTAATCACCTTAACCTTATTTTGATAAGGCTTTATGCCATTAGGGGTGAGAACATGACCTAAATGTTCACTAGGTACGTTTAGAAAAAAAATGTATGTTTAGAAAAAATGCGCATTACAATCTGTATTTTCCGATGGATTTTCAAGATTTTCTGTTATAGAAGTTAAGTAAATTAATATGTCGTCGAGGTAAACGACACATATTTTATTTATTAAATCTCTTAAAACAGGATTCATAACACGTTGCAAAGTGGCAGGGGCATTTTTCAACCCAAAAGGCATATGGAGGAATTTTTAGTTGACTTGGGGGGTTGAAAATGCTGTTTTACACCAATCCTTTTCGTTAACTAAGTTTTGGTGGAACCATTTTGCCAAGTCTAAAGTGGTAAAGTATTGATGCTCTACTTTACTTATCAAAAAGGGAGTCCATGTTGGTAATAGGAAATTTATCTTTTGTAGGAATTTCATTTAACTTCATGTAATCTACTACAATTCTCCATTTAGGTTTACCCGAATTATCTGTTTTCTTTGGCACTACCTAAATTGGGGAATTGTATGGAGAATTGCTTGGTCGAACTATCCCTAGAGAAACCATTTGTTTAACCTGCTTTTCTACCACTATTTCGTGAACTTTCGGAAAACGAAACGTTTTTGAATAAATAGGTATTGAATATTCGGTTATAATTTAGTCTTTTAGATCAGTTATATGGGTAAGACTATCTTCTTCTTTATGATATTGATCATTATTTTTATACAAAATCCCCTTTAACATTTTACACTCTTCAGTGTTCATATGTTATGTTTTTAAATTTTGAAATATATCACAGTGGTTTACATTTAAGGTATCTAATTGCAAAATCTCTTTATATGCAAGAATTTTTAAATTTCGTTTTAACACCATTAATTTCAATTATATTTTCTAAAAAATCGATTTTAGCACCGATTCGTCCAAGCACATTCTGCTCTAAAATCGCGTCTAATCATTTATTTTGTAAATAAAAAACTTTCCAACTCATTGTTGTATTATCGTTAAATTCGGAAGGAGTTTTTGTTATGATCTCATACTCAATACTTTTATCACCGGGGGAGTAGTTAAAGAAATGGGTGTTTTTAGTTTAGATTGTCTTGTCATTGGAAAAATATTTTGATTTATTATTGACGTTGCAGCACCAGTATCTATAAGACAATCTATTTTGTTATTTTCGACAGTTAGTTCTGCTTTAGGTAGGTGCATGTTGAAGGCGAAACTTGCAAATTTTCTATATGACTTCGATTTTGCGTAAGGTTTTCACAGTTATTATTTGAGTTACCGTCAGTTAAGTTGTGTTGAATGTCAACGTCCATTAATACGTAATTGTTGTTATTATTATTTTTATTATAGTTATTATTGTTATAGTTTTTATTATTTTAGTTATTATTATTATAATTATCATTGTTTCGCATTCTATTATTATCAAAACTCGTATTCTTAGAGTTTTCACTTATATTGTTATTATATTGTTATTGTTGTTATTATTGAAAAATTGATTACGGTAATTTTTTTGGTAGCAATATATATATTACTACCATTATCAAAACGGTTGTTATTATTAATGAAATTATTACTGTTATTATTATTACTATTCTGACCCCAATTAAAATTATTGTACTGTGAATTATTTCTAAAAGCGCGATTTGGCCTGGAATTTATATTAGAATTATTGCTACGGCCTATATACCTCATTACAACCTCATTACATGATGGTTTATAATCATTAGGCTTATCACAATTTAATTGATACTTATAATTTGGGTTATCTAATATATTATATAAATCACTATATAGTTGACTTACTAAACGAAATTGTGTTTTCTCTTTTAGTTTCAGATATAACTCCTGTACTCCAAATGTTGCGGTCCCATGTTGCGTTGTCCAGTCTCCTAATTCATATGGCACCTGTACCTTGAGTTTTCACCAACAATATTCTTGAATTATACACTTGTTCCTCCACATTTGTCAGCATACTCCTTAACGCTTCGACTACGTTAATAAAACTGGACTTTTCGTAAAAAGCAGTACAAGTAAATTCGGGAGTTGATTTGGCTCCCTCGCAATTTCACTTATGATAAAGCTTGTTGGTGCCATAGTTTAAAAATTTGTATTGTTAAAAATTTATAAAGCAAATTTGTATTGTTGTAATTTGTAAAAAAAAGTTGTTTTCTGTTTTTTTAATGAAAGGCAATGCTATCTGTTAAGAACTGCTTCATATTCGTTTTGATACCGATTAATACTTAAAAGTATTACTTTTTCTTTTTTATTTGTGAAAGGAAATATTTCTTATAAAGTTTATCTTTTTTTTATTCATTTCCTTTATTTTAACTTTAGCTAATTTTAGTTCAATTTTAAAGTTTACCACAAGTTAAAACAGTGTCAGTATCCCACCGACTACGCCACTGATATTTTTATATATTAATTATTATATGTAAATAAAGAAAAAAAACTGAATTATTTAAATTTTAATTAAGCAAAATTTTATTATTTTTCATTTATTATTTATAATGTTTATAAAAAACAGGATATTTCTTCTTATTGTTATTTGAGTATGATTATGAACAATTATCCGTAAAATCAATATATATGAATTGTAAAAAAAAAAAAAAACTTATAATAAATTTTTTTTTTTTTTTTCTTAATTAATCTTTTCCACCAATTTTTTGATTTTACTTATCTTTTTTAATAAACGGTATTAAATAAAAAAACAAATGAAATAAAAATCTTTCAAATATCATTCATCAAAATTGTTTATTAAATTGCAGAATGTATTTCAACATCAAAACATGTCATCCTCAGCTACTGACTAAGACTAAAAGTTTAATTAAAATGCTTAAAATTAGAGTTACATTATGTACCAAATTTCAATATAGTTATAACATTTAACAGATAAAATTTAGCGATTAACATTTAAAAAAACTATTTTTGAATTTAACATTTTCGAATAAACTTTACATTAAGAATTTCTTTTTAATAAATAACATTTAACAGAAAACAACAACGATTTTCGAGTAAGAGAAAAAAAAGGAAAAAAGAGTAATAATAACTGATTAAAAAATTTTATATAATTAAAAATTAAAATAAATTTCAATGTGTTCCAAAAGCAGTTTTAATTTATTGAATTATTTATTGTTATATATTGAAGAGCGGTGAGTTTATTGGCTCTGGGTCGTTATTCATTAAGTTGAATCTTTTTATTTTCTTATACTTAATTATGTAGAAACTCTCCCAAGCGCCCAGTTCACTATTATTGTTAACATTTTTTAATATTTTTAAACTATTTTTATTGATATTTAAATGATTATTTTCTAAGCAATGCTGTGCAACTGAAGATTTTGTCGGTCTGTTGAATTTGATATGTGAAAAATATTCTTTAAATCTAATTAAAATATTGCGTTTTGTTTATCCTTTGTATTTCGCATTACAATCAGGACACGTAATTTCATAAATACCAGATTTTTGATCATCATTTATTTTATCTTTAGTGTTGCTTAAAATATTTTTTAATTTGTTTTCATTGGAGTAAACTACGTCAATATTGTGTTTTTTCAAAATTGTTTTTACTTTATTTGTTACTTTATTTGCAAAACTGAATTTAACTCTTTTTTTACTTGGTTTATTGTTTTTAAAAAATGTGGAAAGATTATGTTTTTTTATTCTTTTAGAATGTTTTATAACTAAAATATCAATATCATTTTTCAGGTAGCCATTGATATTTACGATATTTTTTATGTAGTTCAATTCAATATTAAATGTTTTTGCGGATAATGGTAGTCTACATAATTATAGACCATGCTGTGAAAGGCTGCCATTTTGTGGGATTTTGAGATGTATGAATCGTTTGTTATATATCTCGTCGTATTAGTCGGTTTTCTATAGATATCGAATTCTAATTTTTCATTATTTCGTATAATGAAAATAATCCAATATGGAAGAAACGATAAAAGAAGCAAAATTTGTAAGACTTTCTAAAAACCCAATACAACAAATAAAAAAAACTGCAAATACTTGTATATTTAAAATCGACAACATTTTCAGTATACCAAAATGGAAACTGTCAGTCTCAAACCCAATATTATCAAGACTATATGGTCTAAGAAAAATATATAAAGCTGGAAACAAAATGGGACCTATTGTATCTAATATTCAAGCACCATGTTATGGAATATCAAAATGGATACTGACTGAATTTAATAAATTAGATCAACCATAAGGTTTATACATAAAAAATAGTTTCGATTTTGTAGATAAAGTGAAGGATTACAAGTTGGAAAGAGACGATGTTATGGTATCTTTTGATGTCACACATTATAGTCTAACATACCATTGCCTGAAGCTTTGGAATGTATAAAACAGTGGTTATTACAAACTGATATAGAAACGGAAAAAGCATATGCATTATTGGAAGCAACTAAAACTTGTATGGATCAAAACCAATTTATATTCAACGACAAATTCTACAAATTGTCACAAGGCACAAGCATGGGTAATCCACTATCATGTTTCGTTGCAAACATACTCATAGCTGATCTTGAGTTAAAATTAAAAAATAAAGGATTATTACCTAAGCTATGGCTAAGATATGTCGATGATGTGTTTACTATAACAAAAAAAGATAACATTGAAAAACTTTTAAACATTTTGAACAACCAATTAACAACTATAAAATTTACCACGGAAATAGAAAATAACAAACAATTACCTTTTTTAGATTAGATTTTTTTTTAGATTTAAAAGATATTCTTAGATTTAGATATTCTTGTTATACGAAATAATGAAAAATTTGAATTCGATATCTATTGAAAATTGACTAATACGACGAGATATATAACAAACGTTTCATACACCTCAAAATCCCACAAAATGGCAGCCTTTCACAGCATGGTCTATAGATTATTATCATTTGTCTCAGCTATATACAGACCACCTGAAAGAAATTGTGAAAATATAAATAAATTTAATGAAATATTAGAGTATAATTTAGCAAATCTTTCTAAGTATGAAACTTACATATTTGGTGATTTTAATTTTAACATAAACAATGCCTCTTCAGATATTGAAATGTATAAAACTGTTGTGGAAAGTAATGGCTTCTTCTTTTGTGACTATACTACCACTAGACTAGTAAGTAAAACCTGTTTAGATCATTTTATTTCTAATAATGTAAAAATAAATACTAATATTACTCACCTAAATACTGAAATTTCTGATCATCAAATTATAATAGCTGAAATAAATAATTATACTTTAAAAAAAAAATTGTTGATGTTCCAATTAATGTCAAAACAACAGATGTTAGAAAAGTAAAACAAAAATTGAAAGAGTGTCCAATAATATTTAAGTCAGATAATGTAAATGACAAATATGAAGAATTAAAACAAAATTTAATATTACATACCAGAGATGCCACATGCAATAAAATTATAAAGATAAAGCAAAAAGAAGTACCACCCTGGTTTGATCTTGAATGCAGAAGAATAAATAATATAAAAAATTATTGGCATAGAAAACATATAAAAAATTATGAAAATGAACATGTAAAGAATGAATATAAGTTTTGGCGTAATAAATATACTTCAATCAAACGAAAAAAACAAATTAGTTATGATAATAATATATTTCAGAAAACTAAAGGAAACCCAAGCAAAACGTGGAAACATATTAAAAATATTATAAATCCTTGTTCAAAGAATCAAAATGGATTATTTCATGATCAAAATGCAGATAATAAAAAAAAAGTAATGAAACTAAATGAATTTAATCGATACTATGCCAATGTTGGAAAGACTTTAGCAACAAAATTTAATAAGGTATATGTACCAAAAATAAGGACAACATCAAGATTTAAATTTAAGTTAATATCTCTAAATGAAACAAAAAATTTAATAAATAACTTAAACAATACTACGGCAACGGGTTATGATGAAATTCAAACGAAAACAATAAAGTATTGCCAGGATGAATTGTTATTAAATATAAGAAATCTGATTAACACGTCCTTAATTTGCGGTGAAGTACCAGAGAGTCTAAAAATAAGTAAAGTAATCACAATTTATAAAGGTGATGGAGATAAAAATGAAGTATGTAATTATAGGCCAATATCAATATCATCTATTTTCAGCAAGTTACTTGAAACCTACATAAATAATCAGCTGAGTACTTATTTAAGCAAGAATAACTTAATGGATAAAAAACAATATGGCTTTAGGAATTGTTCAAATACAAATGCTGCTCTATTTGATTTAATAACTGAAGTTCAAGCAGGAGTAAGTAAATAGCAGAGAGTGGCTGTAGTATTTCTCGCTTTAGCCAAAGCATTTGACTCAGTTGACAGGAAGATTCTTCTACGTATACTATTTGAATGTGGAGTTTTTGAAAAGGAACTTAAGTGGTTTAAGAACTACTTATCTGGAAGAAAACAGTATACAGAATGTGAGCAGTATAAAAGCAAAATAGAAGATGTTGAATTTGGAGTTATTCAAGGCAGTTCGCTCGGCCCTACACTATTTGCGTGCTATATAAGTGGTTTTTCTAAATTAAAATTAAAAGCTAAGGCTTTTTTATATGCAGATGATATATCGATTGTTTTTAGAGAAAATAATTATACTGAATTAGAAAAACAAATAAATCTAGATTTAAAAGAAGTCAGTGAATGGATGAAGATTCATAAGCTGACGGTAAATATAAAAAAAACAAAATACATGTTAATAAAGAAACAGCCGACAGCAAAAGTAAAAATTATGTATAGTGGTACTGAAATAGAGGAAGTGGATATATTCAAATATTTAGGAATATATATTGACGCCAAATTAAAATGGAACCAACAGTCAAATGAAATTGCCAAAAAAACTAGACGTATCGCAGGTGTTTTCAAATTAGCAGAAAAAAGAGTACCATATGAACAAAAAAGTTCGATGTTCTATTGCTTATTTCATTCCACCATATCATATGGCATAATTGTGTGGGGCAATACTTACCTAAAGAATATCGCTAAGCTACAAAGAATACAAAATAAAGCGATTAAAAATCTTTATGGGCTGAATCATCGTTCTTCAACCACAGAAATACATCAACGCTTTGGAATACTAACATTAGAATTACATAAAAAAATGATGCAAGCTATTCAAATACATAATATGAAAACAAAAAAAATAAAAACTAGTGTAGACATAATCCAGAACAATGAAATACATAGCTATAGTACCAGGACAGCGAATAATATACACTCACACAACTCGGAAACTTTCAATATAGCATCTAAGATCTACAATGAATTACCATTAGAAATTAAAATTACGGAAGATAAGAAAATTAAAACTACTTTTTAAACTTTTTATTATAGCTTTTAAATGTAAATAATACAGGCTTAATAATATGATAAATTTTTCCTAATGTTTTTGTGAATTAAAAATTAATGAATTGCTATATCTCTTTATTTTGACTAGTTTTTGTATTTTTGTATTCTTAATGTTTCTATTATTATTATTATTTTGTTTTTTCTTTTTGTAGTTAAATCTTAAATTTTTTACCGCTTTAATAAAATTTTGGTTTTTAATATACAAATTATATTAATGTGTTATAAAAAACTGTATAATATACTCTGTATAAGCTGTAAACTCTTTTAGAGAGATAAATAAATAAATAAATGTAGACTACCATTATCCGCAGAAAGATTTAATATTGAATTGAACTACATAAAAAATATCGCAAATATCAATAGCTACCTGAAAAATGATATTGATATTTTAGTTAAAAAACATTCTAAAAGAATAAAAAACATAATCTTTCCACATTTTTAAAAATAATAAACCAAGTAAAAAACGAGGAAGAATACAGTAGCCTTTGTCAACTCTTAGATACCCGTACGAACCGTTAGTATGTTCACAGCCTGTCACTCTGCTTACAATATTATTTTTTTAATATTTTAGTATTTTAAAATAATTTGGGTGAATTTTATAATTTCTAGAACTATGGGTTGTACATATATTCAAACTATATGTTTATATGTACATTCTTCAAAAGCAGATTCTAACCTTCCACATAACGATTATCAATCCAAAACTTTTTCAAATATTCTATAGTACCATTTAATACTAAGCGGTAAACGTATATTAAATTTGCTTAGTACAAATAGTAAATATAATTTTAAATATTATATTATATTATATTTAAATATTCCATTGACAGAATAATTTCTTATAAGTACAATAAAATACATATATGTATGTATGTAAATACGGCGCTATATAATATACATCTATACTCTTATCATTCATTCATCAGTGACATATAGGATATGTAAATAAACATGATATTATATAAGTATGTATGTATATCAATATCATATAAATAAAAATTCTTCAGCAACCGTTATGTTGTTTATTTAAAGGGTGTTCAAAATTGAGGTATCATTTTGATTTTGCCGCCATTTTTTTTCTACCTGGAATTTTTATACGAGGTTTCTTTAGGTATATTCTAAATACATTCCGGTTAGTTAATATGGAACGTTACACGAAGGAACAACGTGTTTTTGTTATTACAACATTTTTTGAAAATGGTAAAAGTTTTCAAGATGTAATTAGGAAATTTCGAACAAAATTTGGTAGAGAAAATGCTCCAACAAATCGTGCCATCAAGCTGATGGTTGATAAATTTCTAGAAACTGTATCTGTTTTTGATAACAGAGGCAACATTTATCAACGTAGTGGCCGTTCAACCGAGAATGTAGCAGCTGTGAGCAGAAGTGCTGAAGAAGATCCAAAAACTTCCATTCGTCATCGTTCGCAGCAATTAAACATCAAACCATCCACATTATTCAACATTTTGCATCGTGATCTCCATTTAAAGGCTTATAAGATCCAGCTGACGCAAGAATTAAAACCAACTGACCATGCATTACGTCGGCAATTCGTTTCTTGGGCAATCGAAAAACAAGAAGACAATGAGAATTTTTTTAACAAAATAATCTTCACCGACGAAGCTCATAAATTGCGGCAATAAACAGAATTGCCGCATTTGGGGTGAAGAGAATCCAAGAGTTATCTTAGAACAACCAGTACAGCCACAAAAAGTTACGGTTTGGTGTGGTTTGTGGTCAGGAGGAATCATCGGACCATATTTTTTTGAAAACGCAAATGGAAATGCGATTACGGTCAATGGAAATCGCTACAGGTAGATGATCCGAAGCTTTTTGTGGCGGGAAGTTGATGATTTTGACGTAGAGAATATGTGGTTTCAACAGGACGGTGCCACTTGTCAAACAGCAAGAGAAACAATGGATCTTTTGAAGGAAAACTTCGAAGATCGCATTATTTCTCGTAGAGGAGGAGTGATGTGGCCACCGTTGGATTTATTTTTGTGGGGTTTTGTGAAATCGAAAGTGTACAGCAATAATCCCACAACAATTCAAGAGTTTAAAAACAACATTATCGAGCAGATTTCAACCATTGAGAACAGTTCAACAACGTGATTCAGAATTTTGGTAAAAGATTGGAAGCCTGCCAAAGTAGCAGAGGGGGCCACTTGGCCGACATAATTTTTCATTATTAACCGGAACCTACTTGTAATAAATTAAAATAAAAATATATTTAATATTTCAAAAAAAAAGTCTTTTTTTATTAAAATTAAAATGATACCTCAATTTTGAACACCCTTTATTTACATTTTTTTGTAGTACGCATTATATCCTCAACAATTTCAAATTATCAAGTAAAACAAAATGCGAAAAATTCGTTAAAGAAATTTGTTAGAAAATTTGAAAAAATCAAGTAACACTTTCGTCAATTGTAAAGTAACCCTATATTATTAAAAAACGTTGTTAACAGGGATAAGAGTATAATGTTGAAGCTTTAAATTTTGTGTATTACTTCAAAAAAATGTTAACAGGTGTTCAAGTTACAGGTGTTTGAAAATAGGAAATTTTCAGTTTTTGACCCCTTACAGCTCCTAAACGGGGAGTCATACAAAAAAAATTTCTGAAATGACTCATACTTATTTTCAAATATCTAACTGTCAAAATTTCAAGTTTCCAACTTAAACCGTTTAGAAGATAGAAGGGTTAAAGGATTTTGCAAAATTTTAGTTTCGGATAACGGTAAATTAAGACACCGTATCCCACAATTATTTATTTATTGTATATATACTTTTAAAGCTAATAAAAGTAGTAATTCTTTGCCGTTTTCAAAATGAAGATATATTTTATACAACTTGTGCTATAACAATTTAAATATAGAGATTTTTTGAACCTTTGGGGAGCTGATTAGATTTAAAGGACATTTTTCACATATCAAATTCAACAGACCGACAAAATCTTCAGTTGCACAGCATTGCTTAGAAAATAATCATTTAAATATCAATAAAAATAGTTTAAAATTATTAAAAAATGTTAACAATAATAATGAACTAGACGCTTGGGAGAGTTTCTACATAATTAAGTATAAAAAAGAAAAAGATTCAACTTAATGAATCGACTCAGAGCCAATAAACTCACAGCTCTTCAATATATAACAATAAATAATTCAATAAATTAAAAGTGCCTTCGGAACACATTGAAATTTATTTTAATTATTAATTATATAAAATTTCTTAATCAGTTATTATACTCTTTTTTCCTTTTTTTCGCTTACTCGATAATCTTTTTTGTTTTCTGTTAAATGTTATTTATCAAAAAGAAATTCTTAATGTAAAGTTTATTCGAAAATGTTAAATTCAAAAATAGTTTTTTTAAATGTTAATCGCTAAGTTTTATCTGTTAAATGTTATAATTATATTGAAATTTGGTACATATGTAACACTAATTTTAAGCATTTTAATTAAAATTTTAGTCTTAGTCAGTATCTGAGGATGAATTAAAAAAAAAACGCCTTTAATAATTAAACCTAAATCAAAACCAAAATGTAACACTACTCGAATGGAATTAAATAAGAAGATAGATCCAAAAAATTTTAAAATAAAAAATATTGAAAATAGAGAAAACGGTGTAATTATTGTTGAAGCTGAGGATAGTCAGGAAAGAGATAAAATCAAATCTGCTATTGAAAATAACTTAGAAAAGGTGAATTACGTTACGAGTTAAAATCCCATTAGAACTTAAACCAAGAATTAAAATAGTTCACATAAGCGTGAACTACGCTGAAAATGAATTGATAAAAAAATTAAAAGATCAAAACGCGCATCTCGAAGTGAGTGATATTAAATTAATAAAAATGTACAAGAAAAGTAAATATAATGACGTAAAATTTAATGCAATTGTCGAAATTGACAGAGAATCAATTCCAAATGCTATTGCAAATGAAAAAGTCTCAATTGGTTGGGAACGCTGTAAAGTATTTGTAATAAAGCAACTGAAAATATAACTGAAGCTATATCAAATTCGTTCAATAACAATAATAATAATTATAGTAATACTAATAATAATAGCAATAATTACAACAATAATGATAATATTTATGATTACAACCTTAGTAGCAATAATAAAAGTAATAGTACCAAAAAGAGTTCAAGCAACTATTCGAATTTGGTTAAGGGCGAAACACTAAATCCAAAAAATAAACTTGTATCTGCTCAGAATAATTCTTCAAAGAAATTTGTTTTTGATCCAATTGATCCACCTGCAGTAAAACTAACACGTAAAGCAGTTCTAGCCCTTTATTGCATACTATATCATATATGATATGCTTTTTATTTTGTTTTCTATAAAAATATACTTACCGTCTACAGAACTCTGGTATAAAAAAATTGAAGCTTTCTTTTATGTACACTTATTTTAATATAATATTTATTTGAATTTGTTAAAAAATTGGCGGGAAAAGCTAGATTATAGTATACGCTTTCAAGTGAATTAGTGTTTATTAAAACATTGCTTCGGTTTTTATCTTATTTAATTATTATTTGGCCAGGAAAATTTTTTAAATTTATAGATTTTTGCGAGGAATATATCGGTAAATAAAATTATTGAATAGTTTTTATAAAAATTTTCAATATAACTATGTAAATAGCAAATAAAATATATCATATCATATATGATATATCATGCATTATTTCTTATAAAAATTTCAATTTCATATATGATATGAATATCATATCTGATACATCATGCAATAACAGAAACTAATTTGTACAGATAATTTTTTGTAATAATGGGAAATGGAAACTTAACAAATAGGAAATTGAGTCAATAATCAATAACTGGGATGAGAGTGAAGATGAATTTGGTAGCGAAGATGATTGTAGTGATATCTATCAAGGAGTATATATTGAGAGACAAACAGAACGTGCTGAATCGGTAGTTGTAACTCAAGATATAGCCGAAGAAGCAGAACCCTTTGATATAGAATCTATGCCAATAATTTTTGATTTTACAAATAATACCAATTTCAATAATCATAATAATGGCGACTATAATAATAATTTGGCGCGAGAAAATTTTAAAATTAAGAATCATTACGCGAAAATAATATGAAAACATGAAATATTCCAACCCAGAACATTTAATTTTAAAGGTTCTGAAAGTTTACCAAGTAGAATAACTGATTTAGATTCACCTCTTTCGTTTTTTAATTATTTCTTTTCTGAAAATATTTTTTCACATATAGTTTATCAAACTAATTTGTATTCAGTGCAAAATAATCCTAATAACAATTTTTCCGTGACTATAGCAGATAAAAAAAAATTTATTGGAATAATTTTGTTACCATCTCTTATTCAAATTCCTAATATTAGAAGATATTGGAATCATGATCGAATTCACAAAATTTGTCCACTTGTTGAAATGTTGCTTGAAAATTTTAAAAGCATACCGTACGAAGAATATATGTGTGTTGATGAGCAAATGTGCTCCACAAAAGCACGAAGCTACATGAAGCAATACATGCCTGCTAAGCCACAAAGTTGGGGCTATAAGCTTTTCGTGTTATGCGGAATATCAGGTTTCGCATACAATTTTGAGATATACACTGGGCAGGAGAACGATGAACGTTTCAGGCATGAAACTGAAAAAAACTTAGCAGCAGGTTCAAATGTAGTAATTCGTTTAACAAGAAACATACCATCAAATTTGAATTATAAATTGTTTTATGACAATTACTATACTTCTATTCCGCTAATGGCAGAATTATACAAAAAAGAAATTTTAAGTCTCGGAACTGTTCGTATAAACAGGCTTCCAAATTGTAAGCTACCAGATGATAAATTCTGGAAATCAAAACCACGTGGAACATCCTACGAAACTATAGACGAAATGCATGTCATGAAAGCAACTATAGATGAAATGTGCATGTCAACTGTAGCTTGGAAAGATAATAAAATAGTAACAATTTTGTCTAATTTTGTTGGTGAACATCCGATTCAAAAATCTGAAAGAAGAAGTAAAAATGAAGGCGTTCAAGAAATAAATTGTCCTACCATAGTTAAGGAATACAATAAATTTATGGGAGGTGTCGATTTATTGGACTCTTTTATAGGAAGATATAAAATTAAACTTAGATCTAAAAAATGGTATATGAGAATATTTTACCATCTTTTGGATGTAGTAATATGCAATTCTTGGATTTTATACAAATAAACTAGTTTTATTCTTATATTATTATATTCACTTTCAACTTCTAAATTATTTTTGCAAAAGAGCTCATATTCAAAAGCATGGTAATAATGGTAAAATTTTATCATTATTTGATTTCAAAACGGAAGTAGCTTAATCTTCATGCCGAATAGGTGAAAGTACGAGTAGAAAACCTGGGCGACCATCAACCAATATGGATAAGGAAATTGATTTAAAAAGAAGAAAAACTTCAGCATCCCACATACCACCAAAAGACGTTTGTGTTGACGGCATCAGTCATTTTCCTCTTTGGACTTCAAAAAGGCTAGCGTGCAAACTTCCAGGATGTGCTAAATTAGGCTATGTAAAATGTGAAAAATGTGATGTTACTATATGCTTTAACAAAGACAGAAACTGCTTTGCAATTTTTCATCAAAAATGATTTTGTTATTATTAGTTATGAACAAAATGAACCTATTTAGTTTATATATCAATTTATAATATTTTAATTTATTTACCTATATTGTTTTTATTTTGTTATTGTCTGAAGTGATATTTAATTTTGATTCATTTTATTTTATTTATTATAGTTTATGTTTAAAGTGTGTTTAAGTTTTTTATTTTAAAAGGAGACTGAAATATAATTTGAAGTATATTAAATATGTATTAAAAAAATTTTTTTCCTTAATGCATGGTATATCATATATGATATGTATGAAAAATCCAAATTTTCCAAAGTTTTCACAATTTCCCTGAATTTTTGTATAACATTTTCGTCACAATATCGAACGATTAATGAAAAAAAATTTTTTCATCCAAAAAAAAAAACTCATGCAACGAAAGGCTAGAAGGTGATAGCGTTTACGCGCTTGCACCATTAAGACACCATAGAATATACGTAAGGCTATTTTTATCATACTATCATGATAAAAAAGATATATGTTATGATGGTCTTACGCAAACAAATCTGAAAGTTTTAATAAATCAAGATGGATTACCTACAAATCATGAACTTTGTAAATTGTATTATAAATACCATGAAAAAATTGGAATTGCAAAGAGGATGTTAAGGAAGATTTAATTTCATACAGAAGTCATATTGACAACAAATATAGAGACTATCTTCAAAGAAGTAGAGAAACTTGGAATAAATACATGAACCCTATTTCAAAATGACGGACAGAAATAATAGTTTTAACAAAAAGAAATCAATAAAAATTCTGTATGTAAATATTAGAAGTATGAGAAAAAAACTAGTTGATCTAATTTGAATGATTAAATTGCACATTCCAGATATTGTTGTTTTAAATGAAACATGGATATACTCATCTGAAATTCCGCTTATGCAAATCCCTGAGTATGCGGCAGTACATTCTTGCAGAGATAATAACAGAGGAGGTGGTACCGCAATATATATAAAAGATTCAATTTCATTTTCTACTCTTTCGTTACCTGAATCAATAAATGTTAAATTTAATCCTATTGGAATAATATTACTGAACTGTCAGCCTAATCTAAAAATTTTTACTATGTTTAATGCACCTGGTAATGATAAGAATGATTACGTCAATTCACTTGGAATCCTTCTTAAAACGTTTAATAAAAACTGTATTATAGTGGGAGATACCAATATTGATTTGCTTACAATTAATGATCTTACTAATACTTATAAGAACATAGTTGAATCATATAATTTCAATATATAACATCACTATAAGCGAATAATAGCATCACTATAAGCGGAATTACTCGTCTAGCCGTTAACTGCAATTGTCAATCTGATTGTAATCATGGAAGCATTATTGATCATGTTATTGCCAACTCTAAAACTTTCAAAGTATTGATGAAGTTATCTGATAATCCTATTAGTGATCACAAAATATTGAATATTAGTATTGAAAAATGTGATATTAATCCTGAACCAATGATACGGGTAAATATTGTTAAAACAAATTGGGAAATGTTTTAAAACTTAGTCGCACACAAAGTTCAAATGTGTAATTCTTACAATGGACTCACGGAATGTTTAAAGGAAAGTAAATCATTGGTATCGTCAACCATAACAGTTAGAAGAAGAAAACAAAACCTTGGATTACCTCTTTTATACTCAGCGTAATAAAGAGAAAAAACAAACTTTACGCTAAACTTCGTAAAAACAAGAACAACGTGGATCTACAAAATAAGTACATAAGAATCAAAAATTTTACTCAAAAACTGGTAAAAGAAGCAAAGGAAAATTTCTTTAATAATCAAATAAGTGAAGCCACAAATCCCCAACAAATGTGGAAAGTTATTAACGAACAGTTAAATCTTAATAGTTCCAAGGGGAAACTGAAAATTTATTTGACTAATAGCAACGGTGACATCTCTAAATCTGATTTAGAAGCAGCAAACATTTTAAATAATCATTTTGCTACCATTGGAATCGTTTTAGACAAAAAATTCAGCAACCAAGTAAATAATGAAATAGGTCCACATCTATTCACAAATGAGAGTACAATGTTCCTTATGCCAACAAATAGCAATGAAATAATGGAAATCATAAACACTTTTAAACCTAATTCATCGCCTGGACCTGACGGTATTTCAATAAAACACATCAAATCTATCGGGTATTTAATATCAAACAAACTTGCTGATATAACAAATAAAATTTTACATACTGGCGAATTTCCAGATGCGGCTAAAGAATGTATTATCACTCCGATTTATAAATCAGGAAATAAATAATGCAGGCTGTAACACCTATAGACCAATATCTTTAACAAATTGTCTATCTAAAATCATTGAAAAAGTTATTGAACGTCGTCTAATTATGTTCCTTTCTAACTCCAATCTAATTGACGACCACCAATTTGGTTTTCTAAATGGAAGTAGTACAGAATCAGCTGCAGTCGAAGTTGTTAATTTTATAAACACAGCATTAGATAACAACAACTACGCTGTTGCTATCCTTTTAGACCTAAAAAAAGCATTCGACACCGTGAATCATGATATACTACTAAATAATCTTTTTAATATTGGTATTAGAGGAATTGCAGCTAATCTATTTAAGTCCTATTTGGAAGATCGTAAAATTAAAACGAGAATAAATTATTCCATTAGTGAAGAAGCTAGTTTACCAATTGGAGTTCCTCAGGGCACAGTTCTTGGTCCAATTCTTTACTTAGCTTATGTAAATAGTTTCAACTAAATTGGTCTAAAAGGGCATTATTCAATGTTTGCTGACGATACAATAATTTTATATAAAAGCAAAAACACCAATCAACTGGAGAAAATCTACAATAGTGACCTACATAAAGTCAGCGAGTGGTTAAAATTTAGCAGATTAACAATTAACGTTTCCAAAACTGAGTTCATATTATTCAAGCAAAAAAATAAAGCAAATATTAATTTATCAATCAACAACCGATAAAAAGAGTTGAATCAGCCAAATATTTGGGCTTATACATTGATGAAGACCTGGCTTGGAAAATACATACTGAAAAATTAAAAAAATCTATAATGTCAATAATTGGTGCAATTGGAAGATGTCCTAGATTGAGTGAACATGTAGCAAAGTTAGTATTTTATTCTCACATCCAATCCAAAATGAGGTATTTAATCACAATTTGAAGTCAATGTTCCAAAATTATTATAAACTCGGTTACCGTCCTCATTAATAGAGCCATGAAAATTTTATACAGACTACCTTATGATTACTCAACAATATCATTGTATTCTGATTGCAAATTACCCTCTGTTGAACAAACAATATTTTTAGAAAACTGTAAGCTGATTTATAAATTATCAAATAATTTAATGAAAAGCAACCTTAGACTACAAACAAATGATTCAATCCATAATTATAACACAAGGAGTGCAGAGCATTTTCGACTCGGAGCTCCCAGGACGGAAAAGGGTAAAAGAGATGTTATGTTCAACTGTCTAAAAGTTTTCAACAGTCTTCCTAACAATATAAAATATGCCCCAAACATAAGAGTATTTAAAAAACGATTGAAAGCATTACCTACTCAAGTTAATTAAAGAAAAAAAAATAAAAAAGAAAGAAAAAATAAAAATTTAAATTGAAATGTAAAGATAATTTTAAAATGTATTATAATGTGTTATATTAAACAATATCTTAATATATTGTATTAGAATATAAGTTAGTTATAAGGAGAGATTTATACCAGTTTTTTATACTGCCTATATCTGTTTATTTTAATAAAATAAATAAAATAAATAACAATAAATAAATTTTGATGAATGATATTTGAAAGATTTTTATTTCATTTGTTTTTTTATTTAATACCGTTTATTAAAAAAGATAAGTAAAATCAAAAAATTGGTGGAAAAGATTAATTAAGGAAAAAAAAAAAATTTATTATAATTTTTTTTTTTTTTAGAATTCATATATATTGATTTTACGGATAATTGTTCATAATCATACTCAAATATTTAATATGGCAACCAAGGAAAATTTGAACAAATTTAAAAGATTAAAAGCTAGATTAGAATGTTTCAAAGGGGACTTATATTTTTTAAAAAAATGTAAAGAAGGTAAAGTTTTTCCAAATTTTATAAAATTAAAATGCCCCTTAATAAATGACAGGACTAAAAAAGTAATATTACATAGTCAGTTAAAATGGTTAAATTTAGAAAGGAAATACTTACAGTCAAAATTAGTTAATATCGAATTAGAATTATATGCTTTACATCTAAAAATAACCAATTATTTTCGCAGAAGAGCTCATATTCAAAAGCATGGTAATAATGGTAAAATTTTATCATTATTTGATTTCAAAACAGAAGTAGCTTAATCTTCATGCCGAATAGGTGAAAGTACGAGTAGAAAACCTGGGCGACCATCAACCAATATGGATAAGGAAATTGATTCAAAAAGAAGAAAAACTTCAGCATCCCACATACCACCAAAAGACATTCGTGTTGACGGCATCAATCATTTTCCTCTTTGGACTTCAAAAAGGCTAGCGTTCGAACTTCCAGGATGTGCTAAATTAGGCTATGTAAAATGTGAAAAATGTGATGTTACTATATGCTTTAACAAAGACAGAAACTGCTTTGCAATTTTTCATCAAAAATGATTTTGTTATTATTAGTTATGAACAAAATTAACTTATTTAGTTTATACTTCAATTTATAATATTTTAATTTATTTACCTATATTGTTTTTATTTTGTTATTGTCGGAAGTGATATTTAATTTTGATTCATTTTATTTTATTTATTATAGTTTATGTTTAAAGTGTGTTTAAGTTTTTTATTTTAAAAGGAGACTGAAATATAATTTGAAGTATATTAAATATGTATTAAAAAAATTTTTTTCCTTAATTCATGGTATATCATATATGATATGTATGAAAAATCCAAATTTTCCAAGGTTTTCACAATTTCCCTGAATTTTTGTATAACATTTTCGTCACAATATCGAACGATTAATGAAAAAAAATGTTTTCATCCAAAAAAAAAACTCATGCAACGAAGGGCTAGAAGGTGACAGCGTTTACGCGCCTGCACCGGTAAGACACCATAGAATATACGTAAGGCTATTTTTATCATACTATCATGATAAAAAAGATATATGTTATGATGGTCTTACGCAAACAAATCTGAAAGTTTTAATAAATCAAGATGGATTACCTACAAATCATGAACTTTGTAAATTGTATTATAAATACCATGAAAAAATTGGAATTGCCAAAGAGGATGTTAAGGAAGATTTAATTTCATACAGAAGTCATATTGACAACAAAGATAGAGACTATCTTCAAAGAAGTAGAGAAACTTGGAATAAATACATGAACCCTATTTCAAAATGACGGACAGAAATAATAGTTTTAACAAAAAGAAATCAATAAAAATTCTGTATGTAAATATTAGAAGTATGAGAAAAAAACTAGTTGATCTAATTTGAATGATTAAATTGCACATTCCAGATATTGTTGTTTTAAATGAAACATGGATATACTCATCTGAAATCCCGCTTATGCAAATCCCTGAGTATGCGGCAGTACATTCTTGCAGAGATAATAACAGAGGAGGTGGTACCGCAATATATATAAAAGATTCAATTTCATTTTCTACTCTTTCGTTACCTGAATCAATAAATGTTAAATTTAATCCTATTGGAATAATATTACTGAACTGTCAGCCTAACCTAAAAATTTTTACTATGTATAATGCACCTGATAATGATAAGAATGATTACGTCAATTCACTTGGAATCCTTCTTAAAACGTTTAATAAAAACTGTATTATAGTGGGAGATACCAATATTGATTTGCTTACAATTAATGATCTTACTAATACTTATAAGAACATAGTTGAATCATATAATTTCAATATATAACATCACTATAAGCGAATAATAGCATCACTATAAGCGGAATTACTCGTCTAGCCGTTAACTGCAATTGTCAATCTGATTGTAACCATGGAAGCATTATTAATCATGTTATTTCCAACTCTAAAACTTTCAAAGTATTAATCAAGTTATCTGATAATCCTATTAGTGATCACAAAATATTGAATATTAGTATTGAAAAATGTGATATTAATCCTGAACCAATGATACGGGTAAATATTGTTAAAACAAATTGGGAAATATTTCAAAACTTAGTCGCACACAAAGTTCAAATGTGTAATTCTTACAATGGACTCACGGAATGTTTAAAGGAAAGTAAATCATTGGCATCATCAACCATAACAGTTAGAAGAAGAAAACAAAACCCTTGGATTACCTCTTTTATACTCAGCGTAATAAAGAGAAAAAACAAACTTTACGCTAAACTTCGTAAAAACAAGAACAACGTGGATCTACAAAATAAGTACATAAGAATCAAAAATTTTACTGAAAAACTGGTAAAAGAAGCAAAGGAAAATTTCTTTAATAATCAAATAAGTGAAGCCACAAATCCCCAACAAATGTGGAAAGTTATTAACGAACAGTTAAATCTTAATAGTTCCAAGGGGAAACTGAAAATTTGTTTGACTAATAGCAACGGTGACATCTCTAAATCTGATTTAGAAGCAGCAAACATTTTAAATAATCATTTTGCTACCATTGGAATCGTTTTAGACAAAAAATTCAGCAACCAAGTAAATAATGAAATAGGTCCACATCTATTCACAAATGAGAATACAATGTTCCTTATGCCAACAAATAGCAATGAAATAATGGAAATCATAAACACTTTTAAATCTAATTCATCGCCTGGAGCTGACGGTATTTCAATAAAACACATCAAATCTATCGGGCACTTAATATCCAACAAACTTTTTGATATAACAAATGAAATTTTACATACTGGTGAATTTCCAGATGCGGCTAAAGAATGTATTATCACTCCGATTTATAAATCAGGAAATAATGCAGGCTGTAACACCTATAGACCAATATCTTTAACAAATTGTCTATCTAAAATCATTGAAAAAGTTATTGAACGTCGTCTAATTATGTTCCTTTCTAAATCCAATCTAATTGACGACCACCAATTTGGTTTTCTAAATGGAAGTAGTACAGAATCAGCTGCAGTCGAAGTTGTTAATTTTATAAACACAGCATGAGATAACAACAACTACGCTGTTGCTATCCTTTTAGACCTAAAAAAAGCATTCGACACCGTGAATCATGATATACTACTAAATAATCTTTTTAATATTGGTATTAGAGGAATAGCAGCTAATCTATTTAAGTCCTATTTGGAAGATCGTAAAATTAAAACGAGAATAAATTATTCCATTAGTGAAGAAGCTAGTTTACCAATTGGAGTTCCTCAGGACACAGTTCTTGGTCCAATTCTTTACTTAGCTTATGTAAATAGTTTCAACCAAATTGGACTAAAAGGGTGCTGACGATACAATAATTTTATATAAAAGCAAAAACACAAATAAACTGGAAAAAATCATCAATAGTGACCTACATAAAGTCAGCGAGTGGTTAAAATTTAGCAGATTAATAATTAACGTTTCCAAAACTGAGTTCATATTATTCAAGCAAAAAAATAAAGCAAATATTAATTTATCAATCAACAACCGATAAAAAGAGTTGAATCAGCCAAATATTTGGGCTTATACATTGATGAAGACCTGGCTTGGAAAATACATACTGAAAAATTAAAAAAATCTATAATGTCAACAATTGGTGCAATTGGAAGAAGTCCTAGATGAAGTGAACATGTAGCAAAGTTAGTGTTTTACTCTCACATCCAATCCAATCCAAAATTATTGAGGTATTTAATCACAATTTGGAGTCAATGTTCCAAAATTATTATAAACTCGGTTACCGTCCTCATTAATAGAGCCATGAAAATTTTATACAGACTACCTTATGATTACTCAACAATATCATTGTATTCTGATTGCAAATTACCCTCTGTTGAACAAACAATATTTTTAGAAAACTGTAAGCTGATTTATAAATTATCAAATAATTTAATGAAAAGCAACCTTAGACTACAAACAAATGATTCAATCCATAATTATAACACAAGGAGTGCAGAGCATTTTCGACTCGGAGCTCCCAGGACGGAAAAGGGTAAAAGAGATGTTATGTTCAACTGTCTAAAAGTTTTCAACAGTCTTCCTAACAATATAAAATATGCCCCAAACATAAGAGTATTTAAAAAACAATTGAAAGCATTACCTACTCAAGTTAATTAAAGAAAAAAAAATAAAAAAGAAAGAAAAAATAAAAATATAAATTGAAATGTAAAGATAATTTTAAAATGTATTATAATGTGTTATATTAAACAATATCTTAATATATTGTATTAGAATATAAGTTAGTTATAAGGAGAGATTTATACCAGTTTTTTATACTGCCTATCTCTGTTTATTTTAATAAAATAAATAAAATAAATAACAATAAATAAATTTTGATGAATGATATTTGAAAGATTTTTATTTCATTTGTTTTTTATTTAATACCGTTTATTAAAAAAGATAAGTAAAATCAAAAAATTGGTGGAAAAGATTAATTAAGGAAAAAAAAAAAAATTTATTATAATTTTTTTTTTTTTTAGAATTCATATATATTGATTTTACGGATAATTGTTCATAATCATACTCAAATATTTAATATGGCAACCAAGGTAAATTTGAACAAATTTAAAAGATTAAAAGCTAGATTAGAATGTTTCAAAGGGGACTTATATTTTTTAAAAAAATGTAAAGAAGGTAAAGTTTTTCCAAATTTTATAAAATTAAAATGCCCCTTAATAAATGACAGGACTAAAAAAGTAATATTACATAGTCAGTTAAAATGGTTAAATTTAGAAAGGAAATACTTACAGTCAAAATTAGTTAATATCGAATTAGAATTATATGCTTTACATCTACAAATAAGCAATTCATTAAAATCGCCATTCAAAAATAATGTTAAATTAGATCACAACAACAAAATTTTTGAATTTCACGAATGGTTAGAATATTTGTCTTTAGTTTCCGAAGAAGTACATAAAATCACAAATGATAAAATTATAAAATTGAATGCAAAACTTGATAAACTCAAAAAAGATAACAAAATATCCCAAGAAAAACCAATAGTACAAATTGTACCTGATTATATTAAGAACTTATCAACTAAAAATTTTACTAAAAAAGAAATAGATTTATTAAATAAAGGCTTAAATTTTTCTCCTACTCCTATTCAACGAATTTCAATAAAACAGTAATTGAATTTGAAACAGCCATAAAATATCAGCGAGATTTTGTTAAATTTAATTTAAGAAAAGAAATTAAACCAATATTAAAATCATCTAAAATCAATAGACCAAACTTAAAAATAGTTAATGACTATAATGAAATTATAAAATCTTTAAAACAGAAAGATGTATTTTACACTCAATCAGACAAGGGAAACTGCTTAGTAATTTTAGATAAAAATGAATATTATACCAATATGGAAGAAACCATAAAAGAAGCAAAATTTATAAGACTTTCTAAAAACCCAATACAACAAATGAAAAAAGCTGCAAATACTTGTATATCTAAAATCGTCAACATTTTCAGTATACCAAAATGGAAACTATCAGTCTCAAACCCAATATTATCAAGACTATATGGTCTAAGAAAAATATAAAAAGCTGGAAACAAAATGAGACCTATTGCAACTAATATTCAAGCACCATGTTATGGAATATCAAAATGGATACTAACTGAATTTAATAAATTAGATCAACCAAAAGGTTTTTACATAAAAAATAGTTTCGATTTTGTAGATAAAGTGAAGGATTACAAGTTGGAAAGAGACGATGTTATGGTATCTTTTGATGTCACATCATTATATTCTAACATACCATTGCCTGAAGCTTTGGAATGTATAAAACAGTGGTTATTACAAACTGATATAGAAACGGAAAAAGCATATGCATTATTGGAAGCAACTAAAACTTGTATGGATCAAAACCAATTTATATTCAACGACAAATTCTACAAATTGTCACAAGGCACAAGCATGGGTAATCCACTATCATGTTTCGTTGCAAACATACTCATAGCTGATCTTGAGTTAAAATTAAAAAATAAAGGATTATTACCTAAGCTATGGCTAAGATATGTCGATGATGTGTTTACTATAACAAAAAAAGATAACATTGAAAAACTTTTAAACATTTTGAACAACCAATTTCCAACTATAAAATTTACCACGGAAATAGAAAATAAGAAACAATTACCTTTTTTAGATTAGATTTTTTTTTAGATTTAAAAGATATTCTTAGATTTAGATATTCTTGTTATACGAAATAATGAAAAATTTGAATTCGATATCTATTGAAAATTGACTAATACGACGAGATATATAACAAACGTTTCATACACCTCAAAATCCCACAAAATAGCAGCCTTTCACAGCATGGTCTATAGATTATTATCATTTGTCTCAGCTATATACAGACCACCTGAAAGAAATTGTGAAAATATAAATAAATTTAATGAAATATTAGAGTATAATTTAGCAAATCCTTCTAAGTATGAAACTTACATATTTGGTGATTTTAATTTTAACATAAACAATGCCTCTTCAGATATTGAAATGTATAAAACTGTTGTGGAAAGTAATGGCTTCTTCTTTTGTGACTATACTACCACTAGACTAGTAAGTAAAACCTGTTTAGATCATTTTATTTCTAATAATGTAAAAATAAATACTAATATTACTCACCTAAATACTGAAATTTCTGATCATCAAATTATAATAGCTGAAATAAATAATTATACTTTAAAAAAAAAATTGTTGATGTTCCAATTAATGTCAAAACAACAGATGTTAGAAAAGTAAAACAAAAATTGAAAGAGTGTCCAATAATATTTAAGTCAGATAATGTAAATGACAAATATGAAGAATTAAAACAAAATTTAATATTACATACCAGAGATGCCACATGCAATAAAATTATAAAGATAAAGCAAAAAGAAGTACCACCCTGGTTTGATCTTGAATGCAGAAGAATAAATAATATAAAAAATTATTGGCATAGAAAACATATAAAAAATTATGAAAATGAACATGTAAAGAATGAATATAAGTTTTGGCGTAATAAATATACTTCAATCAAACGAAAAAAACAAATTAGTTATGATAATAATATATTTCAGAAAACTAAAGGAAACCCAAGCAAAACGTGGAAACATATTAAAAATATTATAAATCCTTGTTCAAAGAATCAAAATAGATTATTTCATGATCAAAATGCAGATAATAAAAAAAAAGTAATGAAACTAAATGAATTTAATCGATACTATGCCAATGTTGGAAAGACTTTAGCAACAAAATTTAATAAGGTATATGTACCAAAAATAAGGACAACATCAAGATTTAAATTTAAGTTAATATCTCTAAATGAAACAAAAAATTTAATAAATAACTTAAACAATACTACGGCAACGGGTTATGATAAAATTCAAACGAAAACAATAAAGTATTGCCAGGATGAATTGTTATTAAATATAAGAAATCTGATTAACACGTCCTTAATTTGCGGTGAAGTACCAGAGAGTCTAAAAATAAGTAAAGTAATCACAATTTATAAAGGTGATGGAGATAAAAATGAAGTATGTAATTATAGGCCAATATCAATATCATCTATTTTCAGCAAGTTACTTGAAACCTACATAAATAATCAGCTGAGTACTTATTTAAGCAAGAATAACTTAATGGATAAAAAACAATATGGCTTTAGGAATTGTTCAAATAGAAATGCTGCTCTATTTGATTTAATAACTGAAGTTCAAGCAGGAGTAAGTAAATAGCAGAGTGTGGCTGTAGTATTTCTCGCTTTAACCAAAGCATTTGACTCAGTTGACAGGAAGATTCTTCTACGTATACTATTTGAATATGGAGTTTTTGAAAAGGAACTTAAGTGGTTTAAGAACTACTTATCTGGAAGAAAACAGTATACAGAATGTGAGCAGTATAAAAGCAAAATAGAAGATGTTGAATTTGGAGTTATTCAAGGCAGTTTGCTCGGCCCTACACTATTTGCGTGCTATATAAGTGGTTTTTCTAAATTAAAATTAAAAGCTAAGGCTTTTTTATATGCAGATGATATATCGATTGTTTTTAGGGAAAATAATTATACTGAATTAGAAAAACAAATAAATCTAGATTTAAAAGAAGTCAGTGAATGGATGAAGATTCATAAGCTGACGGTAAATATAAAAAAAACAAAATACATGTTAATAAAGAAACAGCCGACAGCAAAAGTAAAAATTATGTATAGTGGTACTGAAATAGAGGAAGTGGATATATTCAAATATTTAGGAATATATATTGACGCCAAATTAAAATGGAACCAACAGTCAAATGAAATTGCCAAAAAAACTAGACGTATCGCAGGTGTTTTCAAATTAGCAGAAAAAAGAGTACCATATGAACAAAAAAGTTCGATGTTCTATTGCTTATTTCATTCCACCATATCATATGGCATAATTGTGTGGGGCAATACTTACCTAAAGAATATCGCTAAGCTACAAAGAATACAAAATAAAGCGATTAAAAATCTTTATGGGCTGAATCATCGTTCTTCAACCACAGAAATACATCAACGCTTTGGAATACTAACATTAGAATTACATAAAAAAATGATGCAAGCTATTCAAATACATAATATGAAAACAAAAAAAATAAAAACTAGTGTAGACATAATCCAGAACAATGAAATACATAGCTATAGTACCAGGACAGCGAATAATATACACTCACACAACTCGGAAACTTTCAATATAGCATCTAAGATCTACAATGAATTACCATTAGAAATTAAAATTACGGAAGATAAGAAAATTAAAACTACTTTTTAAACTTTTTATTATAGCTTTTAAATGTAAATAATACAGGCTTAATAATATGATAAATTTTTCCTAATGTTTTTGTGAATTAAAAATTAATGAATTGCTATATCTCTTTATTTTGACTAGTTTTTGTATTTTTGTATTCTTAATGTTTCTATTATTATTATTATTTTGTTTTTTCTTTTTGTAGTTAAATCTTAAATTTTTTACCGCTTTAATAAAATTTTGGTTTTTAATATACAAATTATATTAATGTGTTATAAAAAACTGTATAATATACTCTGTATAAGCTGTAAACTCTTTTAGAGAGATAAATAAATAAATAAATGTAGACTACCATTATCCGCAGAAAGATTTAATATTGAATTGAACTACATAAAAAATATCGCAAATATCAATAGCTACCTGAAAAATGATATTGATATTTTAGTTAAAAAACATTCTAAAAGAATAAAAAACATAATCTTTCCACATTTTTAAAAATAATAAACCAAGTAAAAAACGAGGAAGAATACAGTTGCCTTTGTCAACTCTTAGATACCCGTACGAACCGTTAGTATGTTCACAGCCTGTCAGTCTGCTTACAATATTATTTTTTTAATATTTTAGTATTTTAAAATAATTTGGGTGAATTTTATAATTTCTAGAACTATGGGTTGTACATATATTCAAACTATATGTTTATATGTACATTCTTCAAAAGCAGATTCTAACCTTCCACATAACGATTATCAATCCAAAACTTTTTCAAATATTCTATAGTACCATTTAATACTAAGCGGTAAACGTATATTAAATTTGCTTAGTACAAATAGTAAATATAATTTTAAATATTATATTATATTATATTTAAATATTCCATTGACAGAATAATTTCTTATAAGTACAATAAAATACATATATGTATGTATGTAAATACGGCGCTATATAATATACATCTATACTCTTATCATTCATTCATCAGTGACATATAGGATATGTAAATAAACATGATATTATATAAGTATGTATGTATATCAATATCATATAAATAAAAATTCTTCAGCAACCGTTATGTTGTTTATTTAAAGGGTGTTCAAAATTGAGGTATCATTTTGATTTTGCCGCCATTTTTTTTCTACCTGGAATTTTTATACGAGGTTTCTTTAGGTATATTCTAAATACATTCCGGTTAGTTAATATGGAACGTTACACGAAGGAACAACGTGTTTTTGTTATTACAACATTTTTTGAAAATGGTAAAAGTTTTCAAGATGTAATTAGGAAATTTCGAACAAAATTTGGTAGAGAAAATGCTCCAACAAATCGTGCCATCAAGCTGATGGTTGATAAATTTCTAGAAACTGTATCTGTTTTTGATAACAGAGGCAACATTTATCAACGTAGTGGCCGTTCAACCGAGAATGTAGCAGCTGTGAGCAGAAGTGCTGAAGAAGATCCAAAAACTTCCATTCGTCATCGTTCGCAGCAATTAAACATCAAACCATCCACATTATTCAACATTTTGCATCGTGATCTCCATTTAAAGGCTTATAAGATCCAGCTGACGCAAGAATTAAAACCAACTGACCATGCATTACGTCGGCAATTCGTTTCTTGGGCAATCGAAAAACAAGAAGACAATGAGAATTTTTTTAACAAAATAATCTTCACCGACGAAGCTCATAAATTGCGGCAATAAACAGAATTGCCGCATTTGGGGTGAAGAGAATCCAAGAGTTATCTTAGAACAACCAGTACAGCCACAAAAAGTTACGGTTTGGTGTGGTTTGTGGTCAGGAGGAATCATCGGACCATATTTTTTTGAAAACGCAAATGGAAATGCGATTACGGTCAATGGAAATCGCTACAGGTAGATGATCCGAAGCTTTTTGTGGCGGGAAGTTGATGATTTTGACGTAGAGAATATGTGGTTTCAACAGGACGGTGCCACTTGTCAAACAGCAAGAGAAACAATGGATCTTTTGAAGGAAAACTTCGAAGATCGCATTATTTCTCGTAGAGGAGGAGTGATGTGGCCACCGTTGGATTTATTTTTGTGGGGTTTTGTGAAATCGAAAGTGTACAGCAATAATCCCACAACAATTCAAGAGTTTAAAAACAACATTATCGAGCAGATTTCAACCATTGAGAACAGTTCAACAACGTGATTCAGAATTTTGGTAAAAGATTGGAAGCCTGCCAAAGTAGCAGAGGGGGCCACTTGGCCGACATAATTTTTCATTATTAACCGGAACCTACTTGTAATAAATTAAAATAAAAATATATTTAATATTTCAAAAAAAAAGTCTTTTTTTATTAAAATTAAAATGATACCTCAATTTTGAACACCCTTTATTTACATTTTTTTGTAGTACGCATTATATCCTCAACAATTTCAAATTATCAAGTAAAACAAAATGCGAAAAATTCGTTAAAGAAATTTGTTAGAAAATTTGAAAAAATCAAGTAACACTTTCGTCAATTGTAAAGTAACCCTATATTATTAAAAAACGTTGTTAACAGGGATAAGAGTATAATGTTGAAGCTTTAAATTTTGTGTATTACTTCAAAAAAATGTTAACAGGTGTTCAAGTTACAGGTGTTTGAAAATAGGAAATTTTCAGTTTTTGCCCCTTACAGCTCCTAAACGGGGAGTCATACAAAAAAAATTTCTGAAATGACTCATACTTATTTTCAAATATCTAACTGTCAAAATTTCAAGTTTCCAACTTAAACCGTTTAGAAGATAGAAGGGTTAAAGGATTTTGCAAAATTTTAGTTTCGGATAACGGTAAATTAAGACACCGTATCCCACAATTATTTATTTATTGTATATATACTTTTAAAGCTAATAAAAGTAGTAATTCTTTGCCGTTTTCAAAATGAAGATATATTTTATACAACTTGTGCTATAACAATTTAAATATAGAGATTTTTTGAACCTTTGGGGAGCTGATTAGATTTAAAGGACATTTTTCACATATCAAATTCAACAGACCGACAAAATCTTCAGTTGCACAGCATTGCTTAGAAAATAATCATTTAAATATCAATAAAAATAGTTTAAAATTATTAAAAAATGTTAACAATAATAATGAACTGGACGCTTGGGAGAGTTTCTACATAATTAAGTATAAAAAAGAAAAAGATTCAACTTAATGAATCGACTCAGAGCCAATAAACTCACAGCTCTTCAATATATAACAATAAATAATTCAATAAATTAAAAGTGCCTTCGGAACACATTGAAATTTATTTTAATTATTAATTATATAAAATTTCTTAATCAGTTATTATACTCTTTTTTCCTTTTTTTCGCTTACTCGATAATCTTTTTTGTTTTCTGTTAAATGTTATTTATCAAAAAGAAATTCTTAATGTAAAGTTTATTCGAAAATGTTAAATTCAAAAATAGTTTTTTTAAATGTTAATCGCTAAGTTTTATCTGTTAAATGTTATAATTATATTGAAATTTGGTACATATGTAACACTAATTTTAAGCATTTTAATTAAAATTTTAGTCTTAGTCAGTATCTGAGGATGAATTAAAAAAAAAACGCCTTTAATAATTAAACCTAAATCAAAACCAAAATGTAACACTACTCGAATGGAATTAAATAAGAAGATAGATCCAAAAAATTTTAAAATAAAAAATATTGAAAATAGAGAAAACGGTGTAATTATTGTTGAAGCTGAGGATAGTCAGGAAAGAGATAAAATCAAATCTGCTATTGAAAATAACTTAGAAAAGGTGAATTACGTTACGAGTTAAAATCCCATTAGAACTTAAACCAAGAATTAAAATAGTTCACATAAGCGTGAACTACGCTGAAAATGAATTGATAAAAAAATTAAAAGATCAAAACGCGCATCTCGAAGTGAGTGATATGAAATTAATAAAAATGTACAAGAAAAGTAAATATAATGACGTAAAATTTAATGCAATTGTCGAAATTGACAGAGAATCAATTCCAAATGCTATTGCAAATGAAAAAGTCTCAATTGGTTGGGAACGCTGTAAAGTATTTGTAATAAAGCAACTGAAAAGCAACTGAAAATATAACTGAAGCTATCAAATTCGTTCAATAACAATAATAATAATTATAGTAATACTAATAATAATAGCAATAATTACAACAATAATGATAATATTTATGATTACAACCTTAGTAGCAATAATAAAAGTAATAGTACCAAAAAGAGTTCAAGCAACTATTCGAATTGGGTTAAGGGCGAAACACTAAATCCTAAAAATAAACTTGTATCTGCTCATAATAATTCTTCAAAGAAATTTGTTTTTGATCCAATTGATCCACCTGCAGTAAAACTAACACGTAAAGCAGTTTTAGCCCTTTATTGCATACTATATCATATATGATATGCTTTTTATTTTGTTTTCTATAAAAATATACTTACCGTCTACAGAACTCTGGTATAAAAAAATTGAAGCTTTCTTTTATGTACACTTATTTTAATATAATATTTATTTGAATTTGTTAAAAAATTGGCGGGAAAAGCTAGATTATAGTATACGCTTTCAAGTGAATTAGTGTTTATTAAAACATTGCTTCGGTTTTTATCTTATTTAATTATTATTTGGCCAGGAACATTTTTTAAATTTATTGATTTTTGCGAGGAATATATCGGTAAATAAAATTATTGAATAGTTTTTATAAAAATTTTCAATATAACTATGTAAATAGTAAATAAAATATATCATATCATATATGATATATCATGCATTATTTCTTATAAAAATTTCAATTTCATATATGATATGAATATCATATCTGATACATCATGCAATAACAGAAACTAATTTGTACAGATAATTTTTTGTAATAATGGGAAATGGAAACTTAACAAATAGGAAATTGAGTCAATAATCAATAACTGGGATGAGAGTGAAGATGAATTTGGTAGCGAAGATGATTGTAGTGATATCTATCAAGGAGTATATATTGAGAGACAAACAGAACGTGCTGAATCGGTAGTTGTAACTCAAGATATAGCCGAAGAAGCAGAACCCTTTGATATAGAATCTATGCCAATAATTTTTGATTTTACAAATAATACCAATTTCAATAATCATAATAATGGCGACTATAATAATAATTTGGCGCGAGAAAATTTTAAAATTAAGAATCATTACGCGAAAATAATATGGAAACATTAAATATTCCAACCCAGAACATTTAATTTTAAAGGTTCTGAAAGTTTACCAAGTAGAATAACTGATTTAGATTCACCTCTTTCGTTTTTTAATTATTTCTTTTCTGAAAATATTTTTTCACATATAGTTTATCAAACTAATTTGTATTCAGTGCAAAATAATCCTAATAACAATTTTTCCGTGACAGCAGATAAAAAAAAAATTTATTGGAATAATTTTGTTACCATCTCTTATTCAAATTCCTAATATTAGAAGATATTGGAATCATGATCGAATTCACAAAATTTGTCCACTTGTTGAAATGTTGCTTGAAAATTTTAAAAGCATACCGTACGAAGAATATATGTGTGTTGATGAGCAAATGTGCTCCACAAAAGCACGAAGCTACATGAAGCAATACATGCCTGCTAAGCCACAAAGTTGGGGCTATAAGCTTTTCGTGTTATGCGGAATATCAGGTTTCGCATACAATTTTGAGATATACACTGGGCAGGAGAACGATGAACGTTTCAGGCATGAAACTGAAAAAAACTTAGCAGCAAGTTCAAATGTAGTAATTCGTTTAACAAGAAACATTCCATCAAATTTGAATTATAAATTGTTTTATGACAATTACTATACTTCTATTCCGCTAATGGCAGAATTATACAAAAAAGAAATTTTAAGTCTCGGAACTGTTCGTATAAACAGGCTTCCAAATTGTAAGCTACCAGATGATAAATTCTGGAAATCAAAACCACGTGGAACATCCTACGAAACTATAGACGAAATGCATGTCATGAAAGCAACTATAGATGAAATGTGCATGTCAACTGTAGCTTGGAAAGATAATAAAATAGTAACACTTTTGTCTAATTTTGTTGGTGAACATCCGATTCAAAAATCTGAAAGAAGAAGTAAAAATGAAGGCGTTCAAGAAATAAATTGTCCTACCATAGTTAAGGAATACAATAAATTTATGGGAGGTGTCGATTTATTGGACTCTTTTATAGGAAGATATAAAATTAAACTTAGATCTAAAAAATGGTATATGAGAATATTTTACCATCTTTTGGATGTAGTAATATGCAATTCTTGGATTTTATACAAATAAACTAGTTTTATTCTTATATTATTATATTCACTTTCAACTTCTAAATTATTTTTGCAAAAGAGCTCATATTCAAAAGCATGGTAATAATGGTAAAATTTTATCATTATTTGATTTCAAAACGTATATATAAGTAGCTTAATCTTCATGCCGAATAGGTGAAAGTACGAGTAGAAAACCTGGGCGACCATCAACCAATATGGATAAGGAAATTGATTTAAAAAGAAGAAAAACTTCAGCATCCCACATACCACCAAAAGACGTTTGTGTTGACGGCATCAATCATTTTCCTCTTTGGACTTCAAAAAGGCTAGCGTGCAAACTTCCAGGATGTGCTAAATTAGGCTATGTAAAATGTGAAAAATGTGATGTTACTATATGCTTTAACAAAGACAGAAACTGCTTTGCAATTTTTCATCAAAAATGATTTTGTTATTATTAGTTATGAACAAAATGAACCTATTTAGTTTATATATCAATTTATAATATTTTAATTTATTTACCTATATTGTTTTTATTTTGTTATTGTCTGAAGTGATATTTAATTTTGATTCATTTTATTTTATTTATTATAGTTTATGTTTAAAGTGTGTTTAAGTTTTTTATTTTAAAAGGAGACTGAAATATAATTTGAAGTATATTAAATATGTATTAAAAAAATTTTTTTCCTTAATGCATGGTATATCATATATGATATGTATGAAAAATCCAAATTTTCCAAAGTTTTCACAATTTCCCTGAATTTTTGTATAACATTTTCGTCACAATATCGAACGATTAATGAAAAAAAATTTTTTCATCCAAAAAAAAAAACTCATGCAACGAAGGGCTAGAAGGTGATAGCGTTTACGCGCTTGCACCATTAAGACACCATAGAATATACGTAAGGCTATTTTTATCATACTATCATGATAAAAAAGATATATGTTATGATGGTCTTACGCAAACAAATCTGAAAGTTTTAATAAATCAAGATGGATTACCTACAAATCATGAACTTTGTAAATTGTATTATAAATACCATGAAAAAATTGGAATTGCAAAGAGGATGTTAAGGAAGATTTAATTTCATACAGAAGTCATATTGACAACAAATATAGAGACTATCTTCAAAGAAGTAGAGAAACTTGGAATAAATACATGAACCCTATTTCAAAATGACGGACAGAAATAATAGTTTTAACAAAAAGAAATCAATAAAAATTCTGTATGTAAATATTAGAAGTATGAGAAAAAAACTAGTTGATCTAATTTGAATGATTAAATTGCACATTCCAGATATTGTTGTTTTAAATGAAACATGGATATACTCATCTGAAATTCCGCTTATTCAAATCCCTGAGTATGCGGCAGTACATTCTTGCAGAGATAATAACAGAGGAGGTGGTACCGCAATATATATAAAAGATTCAATTTCATTTTCTACTCTTTCGTTACCTGAATCAATAAATGTTAAATTTAATCCTATTGGAATAATATTACTGAACTGTCAGCCTAACCTAAAAATTTTTACTATGTATAATGCACCTGATAATGATAAGAATGATTACGTCAATTCACTTGGAATCTTTCTTAAAACGTTTAATAAAAACTGTATTATAGTGGGAGATACCAATATTGACTTGCTTACAATTAATGATCTTACTAATACTTATAAGAACATAGTTGAATCATATAATTTCAATATATAACATCACTATAAGCGAATAATAACATCACTATAAGCGGAATTACTCGTCTAGCCGTTAACTGCAATTGTCAATCTGATTGTAATCATGGAAGCATTATTGATCATGTTATTTCCAACTCTAAAACTTTCAAAGTATTGATGAAGTTATCTGATAATAATATTAGTGATCACAAAATATTGAATATTAGTATTGAAAAATGTGATATTAATCCTGAACCAATGATACGGGTAAATATTGTTAAAACAAATTGGGAAATATTTTAAAACTTAGTCGCACACAAAGTTCAAATGTGTAATTCTTACAATGGACTCACGGAATGTTTAAAGGAAAGTAAATCATTGGCATCGTCAACCATAACAGTTAGAAGAAGAAAACAAAACCTTGGATTACCTCTTTTATACTCAGCGTAATAAAGAGAAAAAACAAACTTTACGCTAAACTTCGTAAAAACAAGAACAACGTGGATCTACAAAATAAGTACATAAGAATCAAAAATTTTACTCAAAAACTGGTAAAAGAAGCAAAGGAAAATTTCTTTAATAATCAAATAAGTGAAGCCACAAATCCCCAACAAATGTGGAAAGTTATTAACGAACAGTTAAATCTTAATAGTTCCAAGGGGAAACTGAAAATTTATTTGACTAATAGCAACGGTGACATCTCTAAATCTGATTTAGAAGCAGCAAATATTTTAAATAATCATTTTGCTACCATTGGAATCGTTTTAGACAAAAAATTTAGCAACCAAGTAAATAATGAAATAGGTCCACATCTATTCACAAATGAGAGTACAATGTTCCTTATGCCAACAAATAGCAATGAAATAATGGAAATCATAAACACTTTTAAATCTAATTCATCGCCTGGCCCTGACGGTATTTCAATAAAACACATCAAATCTATCGGGTATTTAATATCCAACAAACTTGCTGATATAACAAATGAAATTTTACATACTGGCGAATTTCCAGATGCGGCTAAAGAATGTATTATCACTCCGATTTATGAAATTGCTGCTTTATAAATTATCAAATAATTTAATGAAAAGCAACCTTAGACTACAAACAAATGATTCAATCCATAATTATAACACAAGGAGTGCAGAGCATTTTCGACTCGGAGCTCCCAGGACGGAAAAGGGTAAAAGAGATGTTATGTTCAACTGTCTAAAAGTTTTCAACAGTCTTCCTAACAATATAAAATATGCCCCAAACATAAGAGTATTTAAAAAACGATTGAAAGCATTACCTACTCAAGTTAATTAAAGAAAAAAAAATAAAAAAGAAAAAAAAAGTAAGAAAAAATAAAAATTTAAATTGAAATGTAAAGATAATTTTAAAATGTATTATAATGTGTTATATTAAACAATATCTTAATATATTGTATTAGAATATAAGTTAGTTATAAGGAGAGATTTATACCAGTTTTTTATACTGCCTATCTCTGTTTATTTTAATAAAATAAATAAAATAAATAACAATAAATAAATTTTGATGAATGATATTTGAAAGATTTTTATTTCATTTGTTTTTTATTTAATACCGTTTATTAAAAAAGATAAGTAAAATCAAAAAATTGGTGGAAAAGATTAATTAAGGAAAAAAAAAAAAATTTATTATAATTTTTTTTTTTTTAGAATTCATATATATTGATTTTACCGATAATTGTTCATAATCATACTCAAATATTTAATATGGCAACCAAGCTAAATTTGAACAAATTTAAAAGATTAAAAGCTAGATTAGAATGTTTCAAAGGGGACTTATATTTTTTAAAAAAATGTAAAGAAGGTAAAGTTTTTCCAAATTTTATAAAATTAAAATGCCCCTTAATAAATGACAGAACTAAAAAAGTAATATTACATAGTCAGTTAAAATGGTTAAATTTAGAAAGGAAATACTTACAGTCAAAATTAGTTAATATCGAATTAGAATTATATGCTTTACATCTACAAATAAGCAATTCATTAAAATCGCCATTCAAAAATAATGTTAAATTAGATCACAACAACAAAATTTTTGAATTTCACGAATGGTTAGAATATTTGTCTTTAGTTTCCGAAGAAGTACATAAAATCACAAATGATAAAATTATAAAATTGAATGCAAAACTTGATAAACTCAAAAAAGATAACAAAATATCCCAAGAAAAACCAATAGTACAAATTGTACCTGATTATATTAAGAACTTATCAACTAAAAATTTTACTAAAAAAGAAATAGATTTATTAAATAAAGGCTTAAATTTTTCTCCTACTCCTATTCAACGAATTTCAATAAAACAGTAATTGAATTTGAAACAGCCATAAAATATCAGCGAGATTTTGTTAAATTTAATTTAAGAAAAGAAATTAAACCAATATTAAAATCATCTAAAATCAATAGACCAAACTTAAAAATAGTTAATGACTATAATGAAATTATAAAATCTTTAAAACAGAAAGATGTATTTTACACTCAATCAGACAAGGGAAACTGCTTAGTAATTTTAGATAAAAATGAATATTATACCAATATGGAAGAAACCATAAAAGAAGCAAAATTTATAAGACTTTCTAAAAACCCAATACAACAAATGAAAAAAGCTGCAAATACTTGTATATCTAAAATCGTCAACATTTTCAGTATACCAAAATGGAAACTATCAGTCTCAAACCCAATATTATCAAGACTATATGGTCTAAGAAAAATATAAAAAGCTGGAAACAAAATGAGACCTATTGCAACTAATATTCAAGCACCATGTTATGGAATATCAAAATGGATACTAACTGAATTTAATAAATTAGATCAACCAAAAGGTTTTTACATAAAAAATAGTTTCGATTTTGTAGATAAAGTGAAGGATTACAAGTTGGAAAGAGACGATGTTATGGTATCTTTTGATGTCACATCATTATATTCTAACATACCATTGCCTGAAGCTTTGGAATGTATAAAACAGTGGTTATTACAAACTGATATAGAAACGGAAAAAGCATATGCATTATTGGAAGCAACTAAAACTTGTATGGATCAAAACCAATTTATATTCAACGACAAATTCTACAAATTGTCACAAGGCACAAGCATGGGTAATCCACTATCATGTTTCGTTGCAAACATACTCATAGCTGATCTTGAGTTAAAATTAAAAAATAAAGGATTATTACCTAAGCTATGGCTAAGATATGTCGATGATGTGTTTACTATAACAAAAAAAGATAACATTGAAAAACTTTTAAACATTTTGAACAACCAATTTCCAACTATAAAATTTACCACGGAAATAGAAAATAAGAAACAATTACCTTTTTTAGATTAGATTTTTTTTTAGATTTAAAAGATATTCTTAGATTTAGATATTCTTGTTATACGAAATAATGAAAAATTTGAATTCGATATCTATTGAAAATTGACTAATACGACGAGATATATAACAAACGTTTCATACACCTCAAAATCCCACAAAATAGCAGCCTTTCACAGCATGGTCTATAGATTATGTAGACTACCATTATCTGCAAAAAATTTAATATTGAATTGAACTACATAAAAAATATCGCAAATATCAATGTCTACTTGAAAAATGATATTGATATTTTAGTTAAAAAATATTCTAAAAGAATAAAAAAACATGATCTTTCCACATTTTTTAAAAACAATAAACCAAGTAAAAAAAGAGTTAAATTCAGTTTTGCAAATAAAGTAACAAATAAAGTAAAAACAATTTTAAAAAAACACAATATTGATGTAGTTTACTCCAATGAAAACAAATTAAAAAATATTTTAAGCAACACTAAAGATAAAAGAAATGATGATCGAAAATCTGGTATGAAATTACATGTCCTGATTGTAATGCGAAATACATAGGACAAACAAAACGCAATATTTTAATTAGATTTAAAGAACATTTTTCACATATCAAATTCAACAGACCGACAAAATCTTCAGTTGCACAGCATTGCTTAGAAAATAATAATTTAAATATCAATAAAAATAGTTTAAAATTATTAAAAAATGTTAACAATAATAATGAACTGGACGCTTGGGGGAGTTTCTACATAATTAAGTATAAAAAAAGAAAAAGATTCAACTTAATGAATAACGACTCAGAGCCAATAAACTCACCGCTCTTCAATATATAACAATAAATATTTCAATAAATTAAAACTGTTTTTGGAACACATTGAAATTTATTTTAATTATTAATTATATAAAATTTTTTAATCAGTTATTATATTGAAATTTGGTACATATGTAATTAATTTACACTAATTTTAAGCTATTGAAAAGTATTGTAAAGTAATGTATTAATGTTGATATAAAGTGTTGTTATTGACATTGATAGTAATTTATTTTAAAGTGTTGTCAAGTTCGGGTTATTTAAATCGTGCACTTTTACTTTTGATTTTAATTTTGAATAAATTTTAGTTTTTGTTAATTTTAATTTTTGCTTTAAATTTTATTATACATACTTAATTACTTAATTTACATACTTTAATTTATCTTAAGTCAGATTTTGATCTTGGTTAATTTCGAAGTTGATTTTTAGTCAAATTTTGATCTTAATTACAATTTCAACTCTAATTTCATCTTAATTTTGCTTTTGATTTTAATTTTGAACTAGATTTCAATTTTAATTTTAATATTATTATTTATTATTTTAACTTTTCTTTCATATTAATTTTTTTCCATCAAAATTACCACATTTAATGTTAATTTCTGTAACATACGCGGGTTGCAAACGAATTTTCATGCCGTCGATTGCCATCTTAGTTCAATTAAACCAGCAGTCTTAGCCCTTTGCGAAACACAAGTTAGTAACCACAATGATAACTTTAATGTTACCGTCTACTCACTTATTTCACAATTCGTACCCAAAAGAGGTATCACTGTCTATATAAAAATGACATCGCTTTCAACACACTTCCAAAATATAAATGTTCTAGCCCAACCTTTCATTACATTTGGGTCAAAATTCTCGTTGAAGAGCATGTCATTTCTGTTTCCTATACAGATCACCCAACTCAAATGAACAAGAAACTGCTATGGAAATTGAAAATCTATCGAACTAGATTAATGAAATTTTGGACGCATCTCCAGAAACTGAAATTGTTCTGGCGGGAGATTTCAACATTCATAACAGGGACCTGCTTCATTTCTCTAACATCTCCCCGAGTCAAAACTCAATTGGGAAACAAATTGAACTATTCTCCACACTGTTCCACCTTTCTCAACTTGTCCAAAATCCCACTAGGATCCCAGACCGTGCTGATCATCTGACCGTGAGGTCACCTCTTGGATCTGTTTCTCACCACACACCCTGAAAAATATGTGGTTTCAGTTGGTTGCCCCCTGGGTAATTCCGACCATTGTTTGGTTAACACTAGTTTCCGGATAAGCCCAATCTCCAACCAAAGGTCCCCTCCCAAAAAATTAGTTTGGCGTTACAGCCATGCTGACTGGGAGGGCTTTAACAATTTTTTTAGAGCCTTTGATTGGTCATTGTGCTTCCGCAACAGAAATGTTAACTTTGCTGCAAATGCGATTAGTGAAACTATTTTGCTTGGAATGAGGTTATTCATCCCTCATTTCACGAAATCTGTTAAGAGGAGTCCCAAATCTTGGTTTAATCGTATTTGCAAAGAAGCCACTTCTAGAAAAAAGGAGGCTTTTAAACTGTACCAAAACAATAGGTCGGTGGCTCGCAGGGCCAACAATATAGCGGTGAGAAACAGATGCAAGAGAGTTATTAATAAGCAAAAATTCTTGTTCAACCAAAAGTTGAAACGTAAAATAATCCACATGCCTAAGAATAGCAAATCTTTTTGGTCATTTGCCAAAAGTCTAAAGGAAGACGTTAGAGGGTCTTCCTTTCCACCACTTATTGATAAAAATAACAGAACTGTATCAGATTCTAAAGAGAAAGCGAACATATTTGGCAAACAGTTCGCCTTCAATTCGACACTGTCACAGCCAGCTCAAATGCCACCTTCTGTTCCAGGGCTGGCTGCTCCTTCGGTAAAATTTACTTTAGGACGCGGGCAGTGATGAAAATCTTAAAGAATCTAGATACAAATAAGTCAGCTGGTCCAGATGGTATAACCACCACGGTGCTTAAAAATACCTACTCTACTATTTCGAAACCTCTGCGCAATCTTTTCTACCTCTCCTTCACTTCGGGTATTTATCCTACCCAATGAAAGGTTGCACATGTTTTCCCAATTCCCAAAAAAGGTAATAAAAGCGATCCCTCGAACTACCGCCCTATTGCTATAACTTCGGTCCTCTCCAAGGTAATGGAGAAAATAGTGAACCAAAAACTTCTGAAATACCTGGATCACAAAAGTTTTCTTCATGATCGTCAATACGGGTTCAGAGCCCGTCGTTCAACCGGTGATCTCATGACTTACCTTTGTGAAAAGCTAAGCATCAACCTTCACCATTCTGGTGAGTCTGATGTTGTGGCTCTTGATATTTCTAAGGCTTTCGATCGAGTTTGGCACGATGCTCTATTGGCAAAGTGCAAAGCATTAGGTCTAGGTAGGGTCTTTCTAAAATGGATTGGAGATTTCCTTTCGAATCGCACGATTCGTGTACTGGTCGACGGATATTCATCTCACAAATTCAAAATAAATGCTGGTGTCCCCCAGGGATCAGTTTTATCCCCAACTCCCTTCTTAATATTTATCAATGACCTACTCTCATTAACCTCCAATCCGATCCATAGTTTCGCAGGTGACAGAACCCTTGTAGCTTCCTATGAATTTCATAGCCGCTGTAACATTAATCACCAGATTAATACAACAGCAAAAAATTTCACTATTAGTGAGCTAAATAACGATTTAGCAAAAATTCAAAAATGGGGTGAAGTCAATAGAGTTGAGTTCAACACAAAAAAAACACAATGCTGTCTGATCTCGCGGAAAATAGCCACCACCGTTCCTAACCTACTATTTCAGGGAGAAGTCTTGCAGCATTCAACGGATTTAAACATGCTGGACGTCGGGTTAAACCAGAAATTGACTTGGTCAAATCATATTTTTGGTATAGCTAAGGATGTAGCTAAATGTTTGGGTTTTATGTATCTCTGCAAAACTTACTTTTCCGCATCTTATCTTCTCAATATCTACAAAAAATACATTAGGCCAAAAATGGAGTATAATGCACACATTTGGGCTGCAGGGCCTCGAACAGCACTGGGTTATTTAGATAATGTGCAAAACAAAGCTATTCGTTTAATCAACGACCTCAGTGTAACTTCTATGCTCACTTCACTCAGCCATCGTCGCACAGTAGGGTCACTGACCTTGTTTTATAGGTATCTCGTAGGGATTAACACTTGTTCCAAAGAAATTAAACAAATAATGCCTCCACTCAAAGTTTTCCAACAAGCAACAAGGAGGGCAACAGATGCTCATCCCTACCATGTTGAGTTATCAAGATGGCGAAATACAGCCTATGGAAATTCGTTTGTCATGCGCACGTCCCGTTTGTGGAACTATATACCATCGCATGTGTTCCCTAAGGTTGGTAATTCATATGTGTACGATTTACTTAAGTTTAAGAAGAACATTAACATCTTTCTTCAAAATACCCCTCCAAATTTTCCTACCTATCCCTCATAATCCAAATTTCCCAATGCCAATTTCCCCAATTATCCTTCCCACATCCCAATCCCCAAAACCAAACTGTACATTCGTATTAAAGGTTCCAACCTAAAGTTTGTTTTTAAAAGGGGGGTGGTTTTGGTTGGTTAAAGTCCAACACTCCCTTAGGATGCACGTGCAGTTCCTCTTGGTGACTTTCGAGTTTTCCACCAACCCTCGTAAAAAAAAAAAGAAAAAAAAAAGCATTTTAATTAAACTTTTAGTCTTAATCAGTAGCTGAGGATGACATGTTTTGATGTCGAAATGCATTCTGCAATTTAATAAACAATTTTGATGAATGATATTTGAAAGATTTTTATTTCATTTGTTTTTTTATTTAATAACGTTTATTAAAAAAGATAAGTAAAATCAAAAAATTGGTGGAAAAAATTAATTAAGGAAAAAAAAAAAAATGTATTATAAGTTTTTTTTTTTTTACAATTCATACTTTTTATTGTTGTTTTATTTAATTTAACAACACAAAACAAATTATTATTTTCCAATACAAATCTTAACTATGACTTAGAATTACTTTTTCTTGGAATATTGAATTATAAATGTTGTGCAACAACCCAAATTAAAACAAACAACAAACAAAACGAAAAAAGAAACAAATAGGTACTAAGTCTGGAAATAAAATGTATTCTCGTAATAAGAGATTCTAGGTATTAAGAAAAAAAACGTCTCAGTTTTATTTATTTTTGATTTTTTGTTATATTAAGTAATATGAGTTTTGAAGTACGGCTAATTAAAGACACACTTTGTGTGTTGTATTAAAATAATAAAAAAAAGTAAAGTATTGAATTATATAACAAACGAAATATTTCATGTGGTGATATTTGATGAATATTTCGTTTGTGATATTTATTTTTATATGGTTGATAAATAGTTAATACTTGATTTTATTTTGTTCAATTTTAAGTTTACGACTTTTTGATTTCCTTTGGTTTACAAGGTATAATATTATTATTACGATTATTATAATTAGTTGAATTAAAATTAACGTATAAAAAATTTGAATATTACTTTTATATGACATTTTTATTTGTTCAATTCCTTTAATATTTTGAATTTGTTTTAAATGAACATCTTTTAAATTTGCATATCTTTCAAATCTTTAAATATTTTCTATATTTAAATAATTTGGTAACATGACATGTTCAAATATATAATTTTCTTTGTTTGTGGGTGTTCAAAATTGAGGTATAATTTTGATTTTGCCGCCATTTTTTTTCTACCTGAAATTTTTATACGAGGTTTCTTAGGTATATTCTAAATACATTCCGGTTAGTTAATATGTAACGTTACACGAAGGAACAACGTGTTTTTGTTATTACAACATTTTTTGAAAATGGTAAAAGTTTTCAAGATATAATTAGGGAATTTCGAACAAAATTTGGTAGAGAAATGCTCCAACAAATGGCGCCATCAAGCTGATGGTTGATAAATTTCCATAAACTGGATCTGTTCTTGATAACAGAGGCAACATTTATCAACGTAGTGGCCGTTCAACCGAGAATGTAGCAGCTGTGAGCAGAAGTGTTGAAGAAGATCCAAAAACTTCCATTCGTCATCGTTCGCAGCAATTAAACATCAAACCATCCACATTATTCAACATTTTGTATCGTGATCTCCATTTAAAGGCTTATAAGATCCAGCTGACGCAAGAATTAAAACCAAATGACCATGCATTACGTCGGCAATTCGTTTCTTGGGCAATCGAAAGAAGAAAATGAGAATTTTTTTAACAAAATAATCTTCACCGACGAAGCTCATTTCCAGCTCAATGGCTACGTCAATAAACAGAATTGCCGCATTTGGGGTGAAGAGAATCCAAGGGTTATCTTAGAGCAACCAGTACATCCCCAAAAAGTTACGGTTTGGTGTGGTTTGTGGTCAAGAGAAATCATCGGACCATATTTTTTTGAAAACGCAAATGGAAATGCGATTACGGTCAATGGAAATCGCTACAGGGAGATGATCCGAAGCTTTTTGTGGCGGGAAATTGATGATTTGGACGTAGAGAATATATGATTTCAACAGGACGGTGCCACTTGCCACACAACAAGAGAAACAATGCATCTTTTGAAGGAAAAGTTCGAAGATCGCATTATTTCTCGTAGAGGAGGAGTGATGTGGCCACCAAAATCGTGCGATTTGACACCGTTGGATTTTTTTTTGTGGGGTTTTGTGAAATCGAAAGTGTACAGCAATAATCCCATAAGAATTCAAGAGCTTAAAAACAACATTATCGAGCAGATTTCAACCATTGAGAACAGTTTATTGAATACCCTATATATACAAAATTATTTAATTTAACAGTGCAATTATTAAATGTAATTAGATAATTCTTATACAGTATAATAAGTTATATTGTTCTCAGAAGTTTTTATCATTTTTGCATTTTTACTAAAATAGTATTTGAATATATTTCTATTATTTTTAAGTTATTATCAATTTCTTTAATACAATTGTTTACATTAGAATTAACTAAATTTTGAATACATTTGTCTGCATTTTTTAAATTTTTTATATAAATATTGTTTTCATCAATATATATAGTTTAGGATATACTTTACTTTAGGTCCGTTGTCCGATTACCTTAAAAATATACATAACGATACCTAGTGACGTCACCTATATTTCATAGAACATGACTTTTGGCGCAAAGGTCATCTAAAGGTTAAATTGATTATTTTGAAATTTTCTTAACATTTTGTAGCATTTTACTTAAACCGTTATATTTTCGTCTACGATACTATACAGGAACAAATTTTTTACAACATTGTGGGGCCCACTATTGTCTTTAATAAATATCTTGTTTCATCTTAATCAGTGCTACCGTTTCTGAGATACTGCAGTTCAAACGGAAAATTTTGGTATAAAAAAAAAATTTCTCTAGGCCTTCTAGAAATCACTATACTTAATAAATTTTCAAAGGTGCTTAAATTATTTCGAAGTGTTACAAACGAAGGAGCAATTTTAATATACCCGATCCTTATCGTACGGGTATAAAAATACCGATTGTTCCTTTTTTTATAACGCGACGTATAAGGTCATTTAAACAATTAGTATCATTGAAATCGCGTTCTGCTATATATATTAGTTTGTATTTGTTGTATAATTTTTTATTTCAACCTCTTTTTCAGAAACAAGGTGAATTTGCGTAAAGTATTAATTAATGATTTGGTTTACAATCGGAATACGATCGTATAAATCTTCGACACCACTATGTATTGTAGCCATATCGCTATAATTTTCATTATTTATATTTCCTAATACTATATCATTTTGATTTATTTCTGGTTTATTTATGTGTATTCTATTGAGAAAATGGCCACTTTATTCTTTTTAACCTTTACCCTTTATTTTACGTCGAACTCATATTTATTTAACCTGATTCTCCAACGTTGTAATTTGGAGTTAGGCTCTTTGAGTGAATGTAGTCAGGTAAGTAGCTGATGATAATAGCGGGAAGTTCTTTTTCAATCGCGGAGTAATGAGTTTCGGGTTCGTTAAGAGTTCGACTTGCATAACAAATTGGGTGTTAGCCTAGTGATAAGACGTCACCAATTGCAAAGTTTGAAGCATCCGTTGTTAAAAGAAATTTGTTTTTGAATTCTGGATATTTTACAGTTGGATGGTTCGTTAGTAGATCTTTTAATTTCTCTAAAAGACAAAACGTAATTTGAATCGTTAATATTGATTTTTTTATCCTTTTTAAGTAATGAGTAATGGGTTTAGCTACCGCGATATAATCTTTTATAAATTTGCGATAATACCCTGTGATATGAAGAGAATTCTTAATTTGTTTTCTTGTTGTTGGTAATTTGAGGTCATGAATCACCTTAACCTGAACAATTCTAATTATAATAAAAATATTATAATTACAATTGTTAAGTAAGACTGTTTCCTTCTTTATAAAATAAATCATTATTTTTATAAAAAATTTCCTTTTTGTTTTTGGAGTTTTTGTTATGATCTCATACTCAATATGAGGTTAAAGAAATAAGTGTTTTTAGTTTAGATTGTCCTGTCGTTTTTGGAGTTTTTGTTATGATCTCATACTCAATATGAGGTTAAAGAAATGGGTGTTTTTAGTTTAGATTGTCTTGTCGTTGGAAAAATATTTTGATTTATTATAATTATTATCTATAAGACAATCTATTTTTTTATTTTCGACATTTAGTTGTGCTATATAGGTAATTGGATGTTGGAGGCGAAGCTTGAAAATTTTCTATACGATTTCGATTTTGCGTATGGTTTTCACGGTTATCATTTGAGTTACGGTCAGTTAAGTTATGTTGAATTCAACATCCATTGATACGTAATTGTTGTTATTATTATTATTATTTAATCTTTAATCATAAAGTAACATATAATATAGAGTATTTATGCAGAGTAAAGTTTGTTGGTCATTTTTTCAAATCGTAAAATTTTGTATTCACTCAAAAATATATTACTCAATTTATTATGCTTATAATTTGAAAGAAAATTATTTTCAACTCATAAATAAAAAAAATTTTTTTGAGTATGTACTCATTTATTAATGTTTTTGTCAACCATATAAAAGATGTATATAGGTATTCTATCTATATGTAAATAAATAATATAGTTATACGGCTATACTTCTTTTTTTTCTGTTGGCATTTTTATTTATGTGTGTATAAAAAACTATACAGCTGATTTAATACAAATTTAAAACTACTTTTAAGTATTCACAAATAATATTAGAAATCAAAGCAAAAAATTTTTATTTAGAAATTGAAGGAATGCAAAGGTTATTGCTGTATTTGTTGTTATTTTTTACTTTTTCTCCTTTACTTTTACTTATGAAATTTGTGAATTAAGACTATAGGACTATATGAACATAATGTAGATTACCTATACCTATAGAGAAAAAAAAATTAAAGTTGTTTGGTAAAATTAAAAATAATCTTATTTCAATATTTTTTTTAAATACATATGTAAATATGTTTTATTATTTATTTTTAAAAAAAATTTTATATTACGGCTAAAAGGGAAAAAGCCAAGTGGAATACGTCTATTACATTACATTACAATATAAAAATATATATATAAAAAAAGCTTGAAATTTTATATTCCATTTGGCATAAAAAACCCTTATATTATAATAGTAACTATATAGATACATATACAAAAAAAAACAATTCATTAATAAAAACAATTAACTAAAACAAAAACAAACAAAAAAAAAGAAACAAAAATATTCAACATTATATTAAATATTATATTTATAATATTCAAATTATTATTATAAATTCTTCAATCGTTTTATGCTTTTAATTTTTCATCCAATTTTCTCGTTCATGAAAAGAAAATTATATAGATACATTAGTAGGTAGGTATTAAATAAAATGATCAAAAATAAAAGTAATTTTACTAAATTAATATAGCAAGTACAGTTCAACTACAACAATTTATTTACTAAAACCTGCAAAAACTATAATGAGAAAAAATTTTTAACTTTAAGACAAAATAAACGGACAATTAGACAGACAAACGAACAGACGGACAAACACACAAACAGAGGGACGAACACACAAACAGACAGATAAAGACACAAACAGACGGACAGAATGAAATGTGCATAAAAATATCTTAAGAATTTAAAATTTTAATTTTACCTCTGTTACTATCTGCTTTTTGTTCTACTTTTCCTTTAACCATTTGGCTTCTTTTTTTAATAAAAGATTGATTAGCAATTCTAAAAACTTTATTTTGTGCATGTAGCATTTATCATTTTCTGTAAACCACGTAGAATATTTCTCAGATTTTTTTGTGGCTTCAAGACAACATATAAATATATTTTTTCTCAAATTTTTTTCATGATAATTTTGATAAAAATAGTGATTAAATATATGCATATGAAATTGTGCTATTTTGAAAATTTTTTCAGTTGGAGCTTTCAAGTTAAGTATTTATGCTTCATTTTTATAATTTTTTTGGTAAATAAATTGCTCCGAATCAACTAACAAAATTTCATTAGAATTTTTTAAACATGATGACGTACATTGATCACAAGAAATTTTTTTTATTAATTTAAAGATAACATAGCCACAAATGTACCTTTCGGCATTATTTGAAATAATACTTATTTACTTAGATTGATTATCCTCTAAAATTTCAGAATGATTTCCCTCTAAATAGTTGATCACTAAATTGGATAAATCTTCATCAATTTGATCATTTGATTCCAAATCATCTTGTTCTAATGAGTAATCCTTTAAATTGTCTATATTTAAAAATTCAGCATCGTCTTCTTCGCAATTAGAGCTTTCAAATTTATGATTTATTAATTTAACGGACATTAGTTTTGCTAAAATGTTGCTAAATTCATGCACAGAAGGATTATTGCAACAGCCATTTCTATAGCGAATCAAAGAAAACAAATTTTCTAAAACATCTTGGTTTAAATGAGATAAGAGTAAATAATAACATTCATGTTTAGCATAATGAGAAAATATTTCGGAACTTAGTTCCGTAATGCCTACTAAAGTTTGCATCATACCGTCGATACAATAAACTTTTTTAGATGTGATTGGCTTTACTGATTGAAAATATTTTTTCATTTCTAAAAAATATTTTGAAATTTGGTTATCTTGCTGCAATGCTGAACGGTAAGGAACGAAAAGGAAGGAAATAATTTCCTACTATTGAGACAGTCAAATAATTTATTAATTTTTCAAACGAATTCTGCTGTTGATATAGCACAAGACATCCTATTTGTAAATTTTTTTGTTGAAATTAGAGTTTTGATTGCAGCAGCAACCGAATTACTGAAAACTTGAGTAGCCAATCGAACATTCATTCTTTCAAATGAATTAGGACGGATATGTTTCTTGGAAAGTTTGGGACACATTTTTTTAGTATTATTTTGTTCATGAAAATAAAGACTACGAATAATTTTAAAAGAAACCTCACCGTCATCTGTATTAAGATCATATTTAAGAAGAGTATTGCGAAGAAATTTGATTAAATGCACTGGATCGTAAAGAGCGAAAACTTTTTTTTCCAATTCATTGAAATTATAATAAAAAAAGGGAGTTTTTTGTGAAACACCTAATATGTTAAAACACTTTCTATTATTAGCGCCTTAATCGCATATAACTGCCCTAACATTAATACCTAAATTAAAAGCTGCACCTAAATTGATTTTCAAAATATTTACAAGATCTTCGCCGCTAATTCCCTTCTCTGTAGTATAAAAACTAAGGACGTATTTCCAATTATGTATTAACCCCCTTAGCAAAAAGACACATATGTACTTTGCGATGTCTTTCGTTCTTTTGAAACTATAATCAGAAAAACCACTAATTTGATCCAATGCACTATTATAACTAAGGTCCTTTCTTATACTTATCTCATCAAATACTAATACAGCTTCCTTCTCAAGAGAATTTTTATTTGAAAATATAATTCCTAATTCATTAATATTTTTTTCATTAAGACATACATTTAAATATTTAATTGGAATCCACCTATTGAGAGAACTAAAATGGGGTAAATTTAGGTGTATTCCATCCTTTAGAAATTTATATCCTTTCGGAGAATTGAAATGTAAATTAAAAGCTACTCTTTTTTCATCTTTTGACCATATCCTTCCATTTTTGAAATTCATATTTAAAAACGTTTTGGCTTCGTTAGCCAAGTGAGATTGCCTATCAATTGTACTACATAAAGAGACCTGCTTTTCTTTTTTTATTTTTAGTTGTAATTTCCTGTTCTAAATTTTTAGGGCCGTAATTTTTTTTTTTAAATAAAGATTTTTTTTTAATGAAATCTAATGTTTTATTAACTCTTGAGTATTTTTTATAATAAAATGTTTCCTGTTTTTAAAATTTCAAACAATGCCTACAAAAACTAATCGATTCATTTGAAAATTCTGTTTGAAAATTTTCTAAGGGTGCATTTAAGTTTTCTAAATTTTTTTTTGAATAAGTTTTATTGTTTAAATTATTATTAAATGTTTTAGAAACTCTATTTTCTTTGTTAAAATATAAAAACTCCTTTGACTGAAAGTTTAAATTAGAAAGTGGAGTCAAAGGATTACTTTCAAGATTTTTATGCGGCAAAAATAAACTTGGAATAGCCCCCTTTTTTAGTTTTTTTGATGCTAAACATTTTTTCTCGAAATGGTCTTCGCAAATAAATAATTTTTTTTCGTTAAAATTTTCGATACTTACACTGCATGTTGATGCCCAAATTTCAAATAAAGTTTTCTCTTTAGAAAAACTATAAATTCTACCGTTGAAATTTCGCCTACTTCTACAGCACACCGCACAAGAGACACCTGACTTGCGACTATCCACTTTAATATCCTTAAACATTCTAATATAGGTATATTTTTGAAACATAGATATAAAAAATAAAGACATGCAAATTAGGTATAAGTAGGGAAAATAGTCATTCAGATATTGAAAATTTTAATATGAACATATATAAATAAACAAGGTGTTTCATGAGTAAAATATTTTTACTCCTATTATAAATATGATATGTATAGGAGACAGAAGTTAATTGTTTTCCTCATGTAACATCAGAAATGAAATAAAATTTAGTTAAAAAAATATAACAAGTTTATTATTATTATTAAATATTAGACTTTTTTATAGTCAATTACAAGCATTTTACAATCAAATTAAACAATTTAAATTAAATTTTCATCATCTATTTAATAGAAAGCTTTAATTTGAATCAAAAATGGTTAATTTCGATTGAAAACCGGTTGTAATTGATAATAAAAAAGCCTAATATTTAATATACTTTACATAATAGAAAACTTATAGCTTATACTACTTTTAAAAACTTGTTATAGCTTATACCTATGTAGTCATTGTAAAAACTTTATAGTTTTACTTACTTACATGTAAACTTATGTTCCTTTATTTCTTAAAAATATACAAAATATATTTATAATTTTTTCCCAAAAAAAGTGCTTTATTACTACTTTCAAATTTTAATAATATTCGTCAAACTTTACTTTATGCACTTGTTGTAAATAGCAAACATATAAGAACATAAAATACATAATAAAAATAAGCCCGCTAAAATAAATAGAAAAAAATCATAACATAAGAAAAAACAAATATTCAAAATAAAAAAAATCAGCCACATAAGTAAAACGAAATTCATTAATCTATGTCCACTTCATAAAAATATGTATGTATATGTATGTACGTTAATTATACTGATTATACGTTTATCTTGTCTTGTCATAAAGTGTATTATCATACACATAATATTATACACATTATACTTTTATACATAAAACAATCACAATTCACAAACTAACAAGAATAAGTTATATCTAGGCTATATAATAACACATATATACACATAGATTTGATATACATACAGACAACTTTTATTTGGTTGACATTAATAGAACTCAAAACAAAAAAAAAAAAAATTCTAAAAATTTTATTTAAAATATGAGTTTCAAAAAATTCTACTCAATTTTAGAGTAAACAGAATGAGAAATTATTTTTTGAGTAAAATGGGGCGTGATTATTGAGTGAATGGGACGTGATATATTAAAAGAATTTGCTAACAAACTTTACTCTGCATAAATACTCTATATTATATGTTACTTTATGCTTTAATGTTCATTGGAAATTCATACAAAATGCTTTTTAAAAAATTCAAAATTTACTAACAAAATATAATTTAAAAATTTTTCCTAAACTAAAACAATAAAAGCTTAAAATCAAAAAATCCAATTAAGAATAAGTAATGGTATTATATATTAAAATAAAATAGTTTTATTGATATGGTATCAATTAAGAATTCAACAAAGTAAAAAGGTGAGGTGATAAAGCAAAATAAAATTTATATAATACAAAAACAAAAATATTAAGAAAATATATTACAAGGAGAAGGAAAACAAAATACAAAGAGAAGCAAAAGTGATGAAAGAATAATAATTTCTGTATCAAATTATATAAAAAAAATAGAAAAATTAAAAAAATTTATTTATTCATTCATTCTCAAAGAGCCCATTCGCTCGTACAGAGTGTGTGTTAATTAACAACAAAATAACAATTAAAATTCAGTGCATTAATAATAAAAAAAAAGAAAATAAGAACAATAACAACTAATATAATAACTTACGATAACTAAATTAAATTAAATTGAAATCCATTATTAATGTAAAAAATAAAGCAACAAAAGGAAAAAGATTTTAACTTTATAAATATTTTTAAGTATGTACTTATTAACTAGATTGATTTTTAAATTTTATTATATGCTTTTATATTAACTCGTCGCTGTCGGTTTATTTATTTATTTATTTATTTATTTGTCATTCTGTCACGCTTTTTATTATCTTCGTAATCTGTTAGCAACATTTATAAGTGTTGTATGGTGCAGAGGAAAGTGTACAGGTTTCAAAAGTGGGGGTCATGTTGTTCGAGTCCAGTTCACATGCAACTTTTTTTTTTTTTAACTGTCTATTCATCAACATTTTTTGAATAAAATATGTATATATTTTGTATATATGAATTTGAAACTTAAATTTTTATCGCTAAATTCATGCATACAATACACGCAATATATTTTTGATCTTTTCTCCTATAATAGTATATTTTTATGTATGTTGCTAAAATATTTTGTTTACAACATTTGTTTAGTATTTAAATCAAAATATTTGCTGTCAACATTCTTTAATGCATATTGAATATGCATGGTTGAAAATTAAGATTTTATGTTCGTAATATGTTCATTAAATATTTAAGTGTTGTATAGTGCAGAGGAGAGCGTACAGGTTTTGAAAGTAAGAGTAATTTGGTTCGAATCCAATTCGTGTAGGTACATTTGTTTTGTTTTGTTTTGTTTTTTTTTTGTTAACTGTATTCATCAACATTTTTTTAATAAAATTTTATGTATAATATACACATATTATTTGATCTTTCCTCCTATAATAATTTGGTTCAATCAATCTTGACGTGCACATGTATTTTGTATTAGGATTTAGCAAAACACAAAATATATAGGTACAATATTTTTATGTTGCTAAATTATTTTGTTTTAAAACATTTGTTTAGGATTTAAATCAGAATATTTGTTGTCAACATTCTTTATTGCATATTGAATATGTATGGCGTTAAAAATTAATGTTTTTTGTGTTTTATTTAGGAACATTTTTACACAAAAAAGAAACACGAACCTCAAATTTCGCAGATTTGTATTTAACCTTATTCCAGCAATTTACTTTTATATTATAACAGTCCAAAATCCTTGCACTAGCAACTCACTTTTATATTATAACAGTCCAAAAAGCTAAAGTTTTGCAATCAATTTTATTTTTTACTTTTTAGTGGGCGAATTCGGTTTCGATAAAAGCATATGTATTTTAAAAATTATTTTTTTTACTTATTATTTTATTTTATACTTTTTAGTTTTAAATGAAGCACATAATTTAAATTTAAAAAATATGGGATATTTTTATTATATGGCAAGAGTAAAAATTTTTTATTCCAGTATGTAATTCATAATTAATTCGGAATAAAAGCATATGTATTTTAAAAATTTATTTTTTTACTTATTATTTTATTTATTTATTATATTATACTTAAATATATCTAATTTATCTATAGTTTTAATTTCATTTGGCAGTTCATTATAATTTCTATACCCTAAATTGTAAACTGCATCCAGCCAATTAAACCTAATTTTTGATGACCTTATTCTTATATTAGTAGCAGATCTTGTACTGTAATTATGATATTCTGTATTAAACATTTGTGTTACGTTTGTATTAATATTCTGTGTCAACATCATATGAATTTGTGTAGAAAGTTTGTATTTTATATGTAAAATTAGTGGCAAAATATTATGGGACCTATGAATTATTTTGGTTGAGGTTGTTCTGTGATATCCAAACAAATTTTTTATCGCTTTATTTTGTATCTTCTGCATTGAGTTTAGATCTTTGGTGTACTTGTTTCCCCATATCTGTATTGCGTACGTTATCGTGCTATGGAACATACTATAATATAGGGATCTTTTCATATTTTGTGGTATCCTGTTGTTAATTAATTTGAAAATACCTGCCATTCTTCTTGCTTTTTTTAACTGTTCATTTATTTGCAAATTCCAACTCAAATTATTATCTATTATAACACCTAGGTATTTGTATGCAGCAACTTCTTCCAGTTTGTAATTGTTATAATCAATACTAATATTTTGGTTTAGTTTGTTCTTAAATATTACATATTTCGTTTTCTTTGTATTATTTATGCTTGCTCATCCAAGCATTAATATTTAATAAATCTTCATTTATAGCATTTTCCAAGCATACAGATGACTTATCACTATAAACCATTGCCAGATCATCTGCATACATAAAAGGTTTACCATTTAATTTCATACTAAAGAAGTCACTTATATAACAACTGCAGTGAACTGCATCCTATTTGAAAGATAATTTTTGAACCACATGTATTCCTTACCTTTGACCCCGTATTCATATAGTATTCGCAACAGTATAGTTCTGTCAACAGAATCAAAAGCTTTTTGCAAGTCAAAGAAAACAGCAACAACTTGCTTTTTATCACCAATACCTACTTGTATTTCAGTAACTATGTCAAATAATGCGCCTTGTGTACTAGAGTTCCTTTTAAACCCATATTGTTCAGTAGTTAATTTTTAATTTTCTAGATAGCTAACAAGTTGCTCATTAACATAAGCTTCGATGATTTTGCTGAATATTTATGAAATAGATATTGGTCTAAAATTGTTGATATCATTGGTATCACCTGAGTTCTTATAAATAGGAATAACTTTGCTTATTTTCATGATGTCAGGCAGTTCGGCATGATGACGTGATAGGTTTATTAAGCATTTAATTGGATCAGCTAGTTCCTCCTTACAGAACTTGATTAGATTAGGTGGAATTTCATCTGCACCTGATGAAATAACGTTTGTAAGTTTATTTATTAATTTTGGAGTACTGCTTATATCTATTGATTTAAATTTAAACTGACTGTCAGTTCTAGCTTTTGGAAAATAAACCATACTAAATTTTTTCGCCATTTGCTCACCAATATTACAGTAAAATAAATTGAAATTATTAATTTTTTTCAGTTTTTCTTCATTATTAAGTGCAACATCTGAATAGAATTCATTATTATACGTTTTTGGTCCATTCATTATTTCTTTTATATATTGCCAATTTTTTTTTTATATCGCCATTTGCTTTTCTAAACTGCTTATTATCATATTTTTCTCTTTTTATTTTCTTTAATGTTGTACATTTATTCAGCCAAAACTTATATTTTGATTTAATATACTCAGAGTTTTTGTTTTGTACTAATTTCTTATACCAATAATTCTTTCTTTCTATAAGCTCGACACATTCCTTATCTATCCATGGAGCTAAATATCTACTACTTTTTTCATTAATTTTTCTCACAACGGTAGCTTTTTTCATTGCATTTTTTATTGTAGATGTCACCTTGTCTGCTAAATTGCTTAATTTAATTTCATTGATAACAGCGCCATTTAATTTATTTTTGATAAGATTGTAATTTATGTTTTTAATCAGCTGATTTTCTATATTTTTTTTATATACATTTATTACATTATTTAATTCAATTATCATACCCATATGATCTGATATGTCATTATGAAACAATGAAATATATAGATTTAAATTAGGATTATTAACAAGAACATGATCTAAACAAGTATTCGAATCTGGTCTTGTAATTTCCTTATTACAAAAATAAAATGAATTAGTTTCAACAATGGTTTTGTAAGTTTTAATATTATTATCTGTTTTGTTTTTAATATTGAAATTAAAATCACCAATTATTAATGAATTTTTATTTTTTAGATTTTCCAGAAGTGACTCGAATTTATCCAAGATCACCAAGATCAGAACCCTTGAACCAAATCCACTCAAATTTCAGAGACTTAAATAAAACATGAAAGAACACCACTCTGCCAAATTTAAAGGTTATATCTTAGTTGGTTTTGGAGACCATCTCATTTGCTCTGGTGCTCGTTCGGAAGCTTCCAAAATCCAAACCCATGAACCAAATCCTCTTAAATTTCAGAGACATAAATCGAACGGGAAGGAACATCATTGTACAAAATTTAAAGGTTCTATCTTTGTTGATTTTGGAGATAATGTCGTTTGCTCTGGGGCTTGTTCGGAAGCTTCCAAAATCCGAACCCATGGACCAAATCCTGTCAAATTTCAGAGACCTAAATCAAACATGAAAGAACACCATTCTGCCAAATTTAAAGGTTCTGGGGCTCATTCGGAAGCTTCCAAAATCCATACCCATGGACCATATCCTCTTAAATTTCAGAGACATAAATCAAACGGAAAGGAACATCATTATAAAAAATTTAAAGGTTCTATCTTTGTTAGTTTCGGAGATAATCTCGTTTGCTCTGGGGCTCGCTCGGAAGCTTCCAATATACGAATCCATGGTTCAAATTCTTTCAAATGTCAGTTTCCAATTTTATAGAAAAGGAAACATAACAGCACACTCTTGTACTAAAAATAAAGGTTCTATCTTTATTGGTTGTGGAGATGTAAATTTTAGATTCGATTTTCGCAAACATTAAAAAAAACACAATATTTTGTTTTAACACCTTTTAATTTTTCTTTTTTTTCCTTATACAAAAAAAATACCTTATATTCTACAATTTAATCAACAACTAATTTCACAATTTAAATATACTTTAATTTAATTTATTTAATTATACTTTGTATTTCTTAATTTAATTAATTTTAAATGTTTAATACGGAGCTTCGGTGAGTTTGAAATCCAGAACAGAACTTAATTTTATTCGTTTATTTCCTGATATTTATATTATAATTTTTGGTTATTGAAACAATATTTTGTGGGAACAATAAAAGTAGGATTAGTAGGAATTTTGTCTGTGTGAAAAATAATTGTTTTTATAATAATGTTCCAGATGCTAAATTTGCAGGAACTTGTATATAGATTTATTGAAAGTAAATCTATGGGATAATTTAGTTTTTTATGTCATATAAAATTAATTGGAAAGATATTATTTTGTGGGAACATTAAAAGTTCGATTATTAGGAATTTTGCATATGGGAAAATAATTATGTTTTTATGATAATATTGCAAATGCTGAATTTGCAGGAATGTGTAGATTTACTGAAGGTAAATCTTTGGGATAAAAATTATTTACTTTTTTAAGAATATAGGTGTTGTATTAACATAATGAGAATTTTGTCTATGGGAAAGTAATAATATGTATTTCTATAATGTGCAAATGCTGAATTGACAAGAATGTTTTAGATTTATTGAAAATAAATCTATGGGAAAATAATTATATTTAAAATAAAGCTTTCTTATTGTTAGTGGTATCATTACCGTTTATAACACCCCCACCGTTACTCTGAGGCTCCGACGAAGTATTTATTATGATTTTCTTATGTTTTTTGTATAAACATTTTATTATTAAAATTACAATAATTATAAAAAACATAAGAAAAATATTGATAGATATATTTATTACATGATTTTTATATTTTTTGTTTACAATATCGTTAATATGTTTTCTATTATTTTCTATATTTTTTACATGAAATTATTCAAATTTTATAAAATTCAAAGTTTTATTTTCAATTATTTTTGAAGTATAGAAAGGTAAAATTATTTTGTCATTAATTTTAGTATAAAAATTTTCATAAGTTTTTTCTTTTATTTTAATTTTAGAATTTTTGTACCTTATTAAATTGTTACCTGTTATAGTAATGTTAAAATTATTACAATTGTGTTGTATATTTGTTTTTCCAATATTTTTGGTTATAATTATGCCTTGAATTATTTCTTTAACTTCTTTATTTAAAAATTTTTGCATATTATAATGTGCTTTTTCAAAATTTAAATATACTATTGATACATTCATTTTCTATAATTTTTAAATTTTTCTTTAAATTATTTTCGACATTTGAATTGTAACAAATATTAGTGTCGTCTATAAGAACGTTATAGTTATATATATTCTAATAGAATAGTTTTATTATTTTTATTTGGTATTGGTTTAATATGAATTTCAGAAAGCGGTCTTGCACTATATTCTGGAATTAGTAATATAATAATAATTTGTTCTAAATAAAATTTTACAGTAATTTTAATATCTTGAATGCTTTCAAAATCAGAAAGCATATTTAGTTCTTTTTCTGTCAAAATGTTTTTTGATAGTATGCCTAATTTACTTGTAAGTATTACTTGTTCCATATCGTCAACGTGAGTTTTGAGTAGGTCTATATCATAATTAATTTGATACATATATTGCATATATTTTATTTCGTCTTCTATTTCCAAAATTTCATTATTGGTTTGCATATTAAAAGAATTTAGGTATTCCGAAATTGTATTTTGTTGAATTTTAATTTGCTTTGTGATATTCTTTATTTGGTCAGAAATTTGATTATTAATTAGTATTTGTTTATTATTCTCGTTAATAAGGGATATGGAGTTCTTAGATAATGCTTCAATTTGTTCGTTAATAGCTTGTTCATCATTATAGTCCATTGTACCGATAAAGTAGTTTAGTCCGGTTCCTACTCCGTTAAATAAACTTCTTGTATGTCTTTTGTGTGGTTTAAGATTATCTATCTTTTTATCTAGTAGATCGAAATTACGTTTAATTGTATTGTGCATAGGGTTACTAAAATTGAGTTGTATTAGTTCAATATTTTTGTGTATTAGTACTCTACTGTTTTCATATTCTGTTTGTTTATGATATGTAATACCTTTTTAAAATCTCTGATAATTTTTCTATTACCTAGATTTATTGTAATAAAACCATTGTTGTTATCAATGTTTTGTACTTCTAATTTTTGTGATAATATTAAAGGTATGAATATTATAATTAAGAGGGTAATTTTGAACATTGTGATCTGAAAAGACGCATTTTTTTTTATTATTATTTTTTTTTTTTTTTTTGTTTAATTTGTAGTTTGATTTTGATTTCGTTTTTCTTTTTAACTTTTATTGTTTTTGCTTTGACCGATGGGTTACTATTATCTTGAAATCTCTTTTTGGGTTTGACGTGAGAATTATCCGAGACCAGTATCTTTATTAGTTATATGGTTTTCATCTAATATTTCTATTTCCATTTTTCTGAATTTCGGGTGGTTTTTTACCCCTCGCGGATCTTTTACAAAGTTTAAACCGGGAGATATTTCAATATCGGTTCTATTTTTATTAAGAGCATCTATTGTTTTGTCTTTAATTTTTAGAATTTTATTACGGATATTCTCATAGTCAGTATCCTTAACTTTACCATTTATGAAGTCGATGGATTTATGGTTGGCTGTCGAGTGAATAGTATTATTATACATTGCTATAATTTTTAGAATTTTTTCCTCAACGGTGTCCAAATTTACTCGTTCGTCATGTTTAAGTAGTCTAATATGCTCGTTAATAGTGTTGTGCAGGCGTTCGACATCGGCGTTCGAAGTATGATTATTATTTGAGGTATAATGAATTTCAATATATTGATTTTGAAGAAATTCCCGTAACGGGAGGGCTTTGAACCCTAATTCGTTATCAACTACTATTTTTTTTAAAATTCCCACAATAGATAAATATTGTAAAACCGCTCTTTTGAATTCGGTCCAAGTTCGGGAATTAATTTTGATTGCTTGCGCAAACTTAGTAAATTTATCGGTAAACGTTAAATATAATGTTTGATCTAGGCTATAAAAACGTCAATATGGACTATTTGGTTGGGACCTAAAGGTGTTTCTGTTATTTTGAACTTTGTTTTTATGGGTTTTCTTTCATATTTTTCGAGGTTACAAATCTCGCAGTTGTTTATAAATTGCGCTACTCTATCGCATAACTTTGGGTGGTAGTATAGTAACTTTAGATCATTGCATACTTCTGAAATTCCGCGGTGATTATTTTTTAAATGCTCTTTTTCTATAATTTCGGCAAGTTGCTCTTCGTCTACTATATCTTCTAATAATTTGTTACATTTAATTAACTTTAATTGGCCACTAGATGAAAAATGTTCGAAAAATATTTTTTCTAAGGTTTCTAAAATATTAGAATCTTCAATATAAATTGCATTGATAGTTTTGGGATTGAAATGATTTTTCAAGACAGTAATGGCTGTTTGCTCATCGAAATTTTTAGTGTGAATTACTTTCCTACATTTATTAAATATTTTTAAGTTCCTAATTCTAAGAGAACCTGAATTTGTTTTATAAATAGAAATTTGAGTTTTAAATACATTTAAAGGAGATTTACTAATTGGTATACTATTATTTTTAATAAGTTCATTTGTCTTGTTATTTTCGAACATTTGCTCTTCATTAAGGTTTACTTCTATACGTGTTAAAGCATCGGCGTTACCGTTTTGAACACCTTTTTTATATTTGATTTCGTAATCTGTAGTGTACTTCATGTTCGTTAAGAGTACGACTAGCATAACACACGGGGCGTCCTTCTTGTGATAGTATGGCACCAAGAGCGAATTGGCTTGCGTCTGTTGTAAGAGTAAAAGTTTTATTAAATTCGGGATAAATAAGGATTGGTTCATTTATAAGTAGTCTTTTGAGACTTTCGAAACTTTGAACATATTCAGGATTATCAATTTTTAGTTTTACGTTTTTCTTTAAGTATTTTGTCATTGGTTTAGCGACTTGGGAATAGTCCTTAATGAATTTCCTGTAATATCCTGATAGTCCGAGAAATTGTTTAATTTGTTTTGGAGTTTTGGGGATAGCAAAGTTTTTGACGCATTCAATTTTTTTAGGATTTGGTCTTATTCCTTCTAAAGTCACAATGTGACCAAGAAACTCAGTTTCTTTTTTCATAAACTCCAATTTATCTAATTGAATCATTAATTTGGCTTCTTTGAGCCTTTTAAAATTTTTTTTCAGCGAATCCATGTGTTCTTCAATAGATGCTGAGAAGATGATGATGTAATCTAAATACACCAAACAAATTTTATTTATATAGTCTTTTAAAACATGGTTCATTAACCGTTGGAAGATAGCTGGTGCTGTTTTAAGTCCAAACGGCATTCGAATAAATTCATAATGTCCATTCTCGACAGTGAACGCGATTTTGTGAATGTCGTGTTTGTCAATTTCTATTTGGTGGAAACCTTTACCAAGGTCTAACGTGGTAAAATATTGGCATCTTCCCAATTTATTTAGAATGTCATCTATATTTGGTATAGGGTGCCTATCGTCCAAAGTAATTTCGTTTAGTTTCCTATAGTCAATAACGAGTCTCCATTTCTGTGTCCCACTGGCGTCCTCTTTCTTTGGGACGATCCAGAGAGCAGCAGAATATGGGGAGTTGCTAGGCCTAATAATGCCCTTGTCCAACATCTCCTTAACTTGCCTTTGTACTTCCTCTTTGTGAATTTGAGGGTATCTATAAGATTTAGTGAATATTGGAATTGTACGAATACGATGTTTGATAGCAGTTGTGAAAGATAAATCTAAGTTTTCGTTATAGAATAAATTCGAGTATTGTTTTATAACTTGTAATAAATGCATTTTTTCAAAGTTGGATAAATGTTCATTACGAATTTCGCTTAGGACATTAAATTTGTTATCAGTTTCAGAAATTATATTAAAGTTATTATGATTTATGGTGGTTTCTATTGTTATTAATACTGTTATTTTGATTGTTCCTATAGTTGTTATTATTATTCTGATTATTCTTATTAGAATTGTTCTTATTTCGGTTGTTCCTATTAAAATTGTTATTATTTTGGTTGTTTCTATTAAAATTGTTATTATTTTGGTTGTTCCTAATGTAGTTGTTATTATGAAGCTTTGTATTATTAAAGTTTCTAGAATTATTGATAGTAGCGTTATTATTGGTACGATTATAATTGTAATTGGTTTTGGTGATTGGGTCACCAGAAAAGGTTTTATTTTTATTAATAGGATTAAATGTCTTTTGACCATTAAAATTATTAAGGTTTATATGTTCGTAGCATGCTTCATGTAAAATGTCAATGGTGGACAAGTGTTTTAGGGTCACGACAATATAAAATTGAACGCATTGGTTCAGGCATTTTGTTCTTAAAAATAGTTAGAGCAGAGTTTTTATTATTACTAATTGTTTGTTGAGCAATTGTTGAGTTGGCTCCTAATTCTAAGTTAACTTTTATATTTAATCTTCTTAATGTATTTTTAATTTCGTTGTAGAAATCGACGGAATTTGTCTTAAAGGTGGTAGCTCTCAGTTGGTTAAAAAGTTCTTCAAGACTACACCGATCGCTAAAATTTTTTACAAGGACGTCTTTTATTTCAGTCCATTTCTTAATGTGGTTGTTTATTTCCACTACTTCGGTTTTTTATTATTTTAAAATTTCTAAATTATTGCTTACGTTAAAATTTTAAAGTTGTTTTTGATGTTGATCAGCTTCGGGATAAACAGGAACTTAAACAGCAACGAGATGAACAGGAACTAAGCAGCAATGTACAGGATAACAGGAATACAGGAACTGGATTTAATATTCGCAATCACCATATAGTTAGATTTTTATAATTTTTTTGTTTTGTTTTTTTTTTTTCAAAAAAAAAAAATATTTATAATTTTATATATTTATTTGAAGTTTATGTAATATAATAACCTTTATGTAATAAAATATTTTTTATTTTTGAATTTCATATATTTTTTTTTTTTTTTTCTAATCTAAGTTTTCGTTATAGAATAAATGCGAGTATTGTTTTATAACTTGTAATAAATGCAGTTTTTCAAAATTGGATAAATGTTCATTACGAATTTCGCTTAGGACATTAAATTTGTTATCAGTTTCAGAAATTATATTAAAGTTATTATGATTTACAATCTCAGTTTCTAATGGTGAAAAAGTTATAGATTTATTACCGCTACTAAGAATATTTGCTTTTACAACGGCTTTATAGTTCTGTACTTCATTTATTCCTTCTTGAATTGTGATTTCGCCATTTGAGGACTTCCTTTCGTGTAGATAAGCGAGACCATCTTTTTGAAGTACTGGTACAGTTAATTCATATTCACCTTTCTGAGTAATATTATATTTTGTTTCTTTATTTTTATTTTTAAAATGTATTTGGATTTCATTATAAAGTGTGGTTAAAAGTTGTTGACCTAAGTCGATTTTAGTTTTTAATGGCATTAATATATTATTGCCTATTAGCCCGTCATAATTGTCATGAAAAGGAAAGACATACATTTCAACTTTCTTTGTTGAGTCTCCCAATTCTTTAAAAAGAGGTATAACTGCTTTATGAGTTATTTTTACATCTTGACTTATAGTTTTAATAATTATGGGGGTTTGAAGTTCTGTTAAATACATTGGATGACAAAGGTTAGGATTTATAATAGAGTGTGTTGCTCCGGTATCTATTATAAATTTAAGTGGTCTAATATTCCCACTGACTAAGATATATGGTAATTGAGATTCGAGGCCGTTAAAAGAAAATTTGCTGGTAATTCTGTTTTGTTAACACTTTTCTGTGTTTCTCCAATGTTTATTTCCATTGGTTCAGATTCAGAAATTTGATTATTTCTGTTATAATTGTTTGTAAAATTACTATTATTTACAAATGGGTTGTTCATGTGTGGGTAGTTGTTACTATTATTGGGATTATAATAGTTTGAATTTCGATTTTGAGAGGAATTCCATTGGTGGTTCCTTTTGTTATTAATACTGTTATTTTGATTGTTCCTATAGTTGTTATTATTATTCTGATTATTCTTATTAGAATTGTTCTTATTTCGGTTGTTCCTATTAAAATTGTTATTATTTTGGTTGTTTCTATTAAAATTGTTATTATTTTGGTTGTTCCTAATGTAGTTGTTATTATGAAGCTTTGTATTATTAAAGTTTCTAGAATTATTGATAGTAGCGTTATTATTGGTACGATTATAATTGTAATTGGTTTTGGTGATTGGGTCACCAGAAAAGGTTTTATTTTTATTAATAGGATTAAATGTCTTTTGACCATTAAAATTATTAAGGTTTATATGTTCGTAGCATGCTTCATGTAAAATGTCAATGGTGGACAAGTGTTTTAGGGTCACGACAATATAAAATTGAACGCATTGGTTCAGGCATTTTGTTCTTAAAAATAGTTAGAGCAGAGTTTTTATTATTACTAATTGTTTGTTGAGCAATTGTTGAGTTGGCTCCTAATTCTAAGTTAACTTTTATATTTAATCTTCTTAATGTATTTTTAATTTCGTTGTAGAAATCGACGGAATTTGTCTTAAAGGTGGTAGCTCTCAGTTGGTTAAAAAGTTCTTCAAGACTACACCGATCGCTAAAATTTTTTACAAGGACGTCTTTTATTTCAGTCCATTTCTTAATGTGGTTGTTTATTTCCACTACTTCGGTTTTTTATTATTTTAAAATTTCTAAATTATTGCTTACGTTAAAATTTTAAAGTTGTTTTTGATGTTGATCAGCTTCGGGATAAACAGGAACTTAAACAGCAACGAGATGAACAGGAACTAAGCAGCAATGTACAGGATAACAGGAATACAGGAACTGGATTTAATATTCGCAATCACCATATAGTTAGATTTTTATAATTTTTTTTTGTTTTTTTTTTCAAAAAAAAAAAAATATTTATAATTTTATATATTTATTTGAAGTTTATATAATATAATAACCTTTATGTAATAAAATATTTTTTATTTTTGAATTTCATATATTTTTTTTTTTTTCTTTTTTTTAATAATTAATTTAATTTATGTTATAATATTGTTTTATTCTTCCCATGTACACGGAGGGTAAAATGGGGTTGTGTTCTCGTCGTCAATATCGACAAGCATTGCAAATAATTTTTTTTATTTTTATTAGTTTATAATTTTTAAATATATATAGATTCCCCTTTTTTTTTTTTTTGATTTAATTTCACTTATTTTTTCTTTTTATTTATTTATTTTTTTTTTTATTTAAAAAAAAATTTTCAAATTTATCTTTTGTTTTTTTTTTTTGTATACAGTAGAATTAAAAGAAATATACAGTGTGTTAATTTTATTTTAAACTTTTATCACTTCATTTGATAAAATTTTCTTTTTTTTTTATTTTTCCAAAAAAATTTTAACACTTCATTTGTTAATAAATTTTATATATTTTTTTTTCTTTTTATTTTTCTTTTCTTTTATTTTTAAAGTCTTTCACCAAAAAATAAAAAGCTTTTCATGAAAATGTTTATAAGTTAATGCACTATAAATGTGTCAAGACACAAAGCGTTTTCTTTTATTTATTTCTTCTTTAAATTACAAAAGAAAGCACTTAGCGCATCCTACCGACCGCACCAATTTTAAATTCGATTCTCGCAAACATTAAAAAAAACACAATATTTTGTTTTAACACCTTTTAATTTTTCTTTTTTTTCCTTATACAAAAAAAATACTTTATATTCTACAATTTAATCAACAACTAATTTCACAATTTAAATATACTTTAATTTAATTTATTTAATTATACTTTTTATTTCTTAATTTAATTAATTTTAAATATTTAATACGGAGCTTCGGTGAGTTTGAAATCCAGAACAGAACTTAATTTTATTCGTTTATTTCCTGATATTTATATTATAATTTTTGCTTATTGAAACAATATTTTGTGGGAACAATAAAAGTAGGATTAGTAGGAATTTTGTCTGTGTGAAAAATAATTGTTTTTATAATAATGTTCCAGATGCTGAATTTGCAGGAACTTGTATATAGATTTATTGAAAGTAAATCTATGGGATAATTTAGTTTTTATGTCATATAAAATTAATTGGAAAGATATTATTTTGTGTGAACATTAAAAGTTCGATTAGTAGGAATTTTGCATATGGGAAAATAATTATGTTTTTATGATAATATTGCAAATGCTGAATTTGCAGGAATGTGTAGATTTACTGAAGGTAAATCTATGGGATAAAAATTATTTACTTTTTTTAAGAATATAGGTGTCGTATTAACATAATGAGAATTTTGTCTATGGGAAAGTAATAATATGTATTTCTATAATGTGCAAATGCTGAATTGACAAGAATGTTTTAGATTTATTGAAAATAAATCTATGGGAAAATAATTATATTTAAAATAAAGCTTTCTTATTGTTAGTGGTGTCATTACCGTTTATAACAGATATACTCGTTTGCTCTGGGGCTCGTTCGGAACCTTCCAAGATCCGAACCCTAGAACCAAATCCTCTCAAATTTCAGGGACTTAAATAAAACATGAAATAACACCACTCTGCCAAATTTAAAGGTTATCTCTTAGTTGGTTTTGGAGATAATCTCATGTGCTCTGGTGCTGGTTCGGAAGCTTCCAAAATCCAAACCCATGGACCAAATCCTCTCAAATTTTAGAGACCTAAATAAAATAGGAAAGAACACCACTCTGTCAAATTTGAAGGTTATATCTTTATTGGTTTTGGAGATAATCTCATCTGCTCTTCTGCTCGTTCGGAAGCTTCCACAATCCAAACCCATGGACCAAATCCTCTTAAATTTCAGAGACATAAATCGAACGAGAAGGAATATCATTTTACAATTTAAAGGTTCTATCTTTGTTGGTTTTGGAGATAATCTCGTTTGCTCCGAAATCATTCGGAAGCTTCCAGAATCCGAACTCATGGACCGATTTTGTCCAGATTCGAATTTAGCCTCCCTTTCGTAATTAGTAACCTACTATATAAATTTCATCAAGATAGCTTTATTAGTTTTTAAGTTATCGTGCGTACGGACTGACGGACGGACATAGTTAAATCGAGTCAGGAGGTGATCCTGATTCAGAATATATATACATGTCCATATCTAACTCGCTTCCTTTTGGTGGTTACAAACCCCATATCAAAGTTAATATACCCTATACTTTATGTGTAGGGTAGAATAACTGTGTAATCAAAATTGGAGAGCAAATTGTAATTGTTTGAGATTCTAGAATTCAAATAACCACATTTTTTGTAAAATATCTTTAGCACCTTAAAGAAGTATAAATGTCTTACTGGAAGAACTTCAAGTTTTTTAAAAAGATCCAAAGTGATATCTTCTGTTTTTTTTTGAAAATTTTTCGCATAATTGACTTTTAGAGAGTTACAATCGGGCTAATCTTATTACAGTAAGCCCCTCCGCAGCAAGGTACTTCATATTGTAGCCGAGAATGGAAAATTCCATGATAAACTGTTTTTAGTAATTTTAATGAACAGAATGCAGATTGTAAAATTTCCGCAGAGTAGTCAGGAATTATTTTTTTAATGTGGCCGTGTGTACTGACCAGTTCATATTGCTATCAAAGTGTAAATCTAAATATTTAAAATTGTTTACTGTTTCTATTTTAAAATATTTATCAATACAGCTCACGTTTTCATTAAACAAATTAAAAAACCCAGAAGAACACTTTTCATTTCATAACACAAATCTATTACACTCCGACGCATGAAAAATCAAATTTGATTTTGGAGAGTTTTGGAACTAACCGATAATTTATGATCAAAGAACCACTTTCTGAGAATGCTTAAATCATGATTCATGTCCGCTATTAAATTAAAGGAATTATTGGAAACATAAGAACATGCAAGATCATCAGCAAAAGCTGTAATCTTACCAATAAATTGTTGCCTAAAAATAGAATTTATGTAAATTAAAAATAAAATAGGGCCAAGTACAGAACCTTGGCGTACTCCAATATTTGTATTCTTTGGTTTATCTTCAATTTTTACACTTTGAGTCCTATTTACTAAGTAGGTAACCAGCTCAACATAAAACCTCGAAAACCTATAATTTCTAATTTGTTAAGCAGCATAGAATGGTCCACCATATCGAATGCTTTTGTAATCTCTACAAATAAAGTTGCACAACTTTTCCTATCATCAAGGCCTTATTGAATGTTAAAGCAGAAGTCTAGAAGTGCATCTTCGGTAGACAGCCCTTTTTTAAACACAAATTCACAATTGCTAAAAAAGCCTATTTTGGTAAGATATTTTAAAATTCTACACTTCATTATTTTTTCGAAAAATTTGTAAATGGCTGGCAACAGAGAAATAGGTCTATAATTACTAAAATCCTTTACGTCACCTTTTTTATACAGTGGCATGGCATTTGCACATTTGAGCTCCTGAAGAAAAACACCATTTAGAATACAGCTATTAAATAAAAAAGTTAGGACATCAACAATATTTAGAACAACTTCTGTTAAATATTTATTTGAAATTCCATCAAAGCCACAAGACTCTGAGTTATCCATGGAGTTAATTGATTTTAAAACTTCCACAGAGGAAATATGTTCGAAAAAGAAATTCCTATTTGGTAATTTTCCCCCTTTAAACCTTATTTATTAAAACAACAAATATGATGAACGGACTGATCACAAGGTGCAGAACTAATACCAATTGACGCAAAATGATTATTGAAAACATTAGCTATTTCAATAGGAGCAGAAATTATAGACCCATTAACATTTAGGTTAACCGATCTCGTTTTCTCTGATTCATTACCTATTATGGAATTTACAAATTTCGATTCTTTTTTCAGATCACCATTGCAATTTGCAAATTTATTTCTATAAAAAGCTTCGCGTGCTAACAATTTCGTTTTCTAAAAGTTTCGACAATTTATTTTATCTTAAATGTAATTCTAAATTTAATGGATGCTTTAGACATTTTATTCTTAATTTTTTTTGTATTAATTTTGTTAAGGAGATAATTATTTATCCAGAGCTTTCATCTTTTTTTCTTATTTATTCTTATATTAAAAGTTTTTTTACATTCATTTACATAATTAGTCAACTTGATTTTAAAATTCGAATATCCAATAGAAATGTTAAAATCGTTATTGACATTACCCCAATTTTCAAATCTTAACCTATTATTAAGTTTAGTGAAATCTATTAGATTTAACTTAGGTATAAATTCGCCAATAACACCACGATCACCTCTGAAATAATTAAAAAATAAGCCTGTTATAGTATGATTAGTTCCAGCATAGGATTCGTTTGAGCAACAAAAAAATTTGCACCCAGGAATATAGAAATCATCAACTTCGCTCTGAAATATCTAAACTTCGAAAACAAAAATAGTCAGGAGATTTAGAAAAAGAATCCAAATGCGCTACTAGCGAGCCGAAATTTTTTCTAAGGCTTCTAATATTTTGATGCACAATGCACAAAGAATTATTTACAGAAAAATCAAAGTTAGCGATATTATGTTGTATATCTGAATTAACAGAGTTGGCCGACATTCATAAAACCGACATTCTAACTAAATTTTATATTTAAGAAATCATCAAAAGTTCTTAGGACGAAGACTATACCATTTTCAGAATTTTTTAACATAATATTTGAATTCTGTAACCACAAGTACTTAAAATTATTTTCCTTTTTAAAGTTTTTTGCTTCAAAAAATAACTAGTATATTTTGTAAAACTTTCATTGATAAATATATCTTTATTCGTACCATCACCAAAAATTAAAGTATCTAAAGTTTTTCCTTTTTATCTGCAAAACCAACAAAGATAGAACCTTTGAGATTATCTGCAAAACCAACAAAGATAGAACTTTTAAATTTTTTACAATGATGTTCCTTCCCGTTTGATTTATGTCTCTGAAATTTAAGAGGATTTGGTCCATGGGTTTGGATTTTGGAAGCTTCCGAACGAGCAAAATGATATTATCTCCAAAACCAATAAATATATAACCTTCCCATTTGACAGAGTGGTGTTGTTGCATGTTTTATTTAAGTTTCTGAAATGTGAGAGGATTTGGTTCATGGGTTCTTATCTTG